>VUQG01006047.1:0-10311 GCA_015106755.1 Etia nguti | reverse complement strand
TCCTCCTCAGAGGCACCTTCCTGCGCAACCTGGCTGCCCAACAGTGGCAGAGGAAGAGAAGGACTAAAGACTTAAGCGAGTTCAAGTTGGCCTCATTTGATGATGCGGTGACTCCAACTTTGGAGGGGTCAGCGGACGAGGGCGCAGCCGAAGTGCCGTCACGTCACGGTAAAGCTTCAGATTACAGTCACAGTCCTGCACACAGCCTCCTGATGTATGCGTTGTGGTTCTGTTACTGTGTGATGGTGTTAATGCTGTTCCTGTGACTCCAGATTAAGTGAATGTTAACTAAATGTGTGAGCTGACAGCCACTCTTCTGCTTACTGTGTGTGTTCGTGTGTGTGTGTTCGTGTGTGTGTGTGTGTGTGTTCGTGTTCGTTCAGGCTCAACATCAAGCAGTTTGGAAACAAACGGACATTCAGACTCCCAGGATGACCCAGGTGAGATCCTACAGCTGCCCTCTACAGGCAGAGATGGGAACTAAAGAAACACGTCTTCTCCTGAATCCGTCTGTCGGTTTACACTTCATAAACTTTTAAAAACCCGTGTTTTTGTCTGCAGCAGCGTCTGTGCAGCGACAGGGCAGCACGTTATCCAATGACACAAAGTTCATGCTCGACATGCTCTACTCTAAGACGGGACCCATGAGCCCCTCTGCAGCTGCAGACACCAACGAAGAAGAGGGGAGCTTCGTGCCTGGTGAGAGAGCCGCTTTTCTGCAGCTCACTGCACATTCCAGACTTTATTTTTATATATATTAATAAAGTTGCAAAAACACGTTATTTACTTCTGATTATTCTGTTTCAGTTCTTTTGTGATTTTGTTCCCTTTCCCAGCAGGTGACGATGTGGCTGGTCGGGGTCGTGTGACTGAGCGTCTGTCCAGCTTCAAAGCGCGCTCAGCAGAGTCCTCCACCTCCAGTGAGAGCAGCGCCTCCCGCAGGGCAGAGCTGGAGAGTCTGGAAGGCTCGACACAGGCAGCACGAGCCCGACTGGCTGAAGAGCAGGTCAGAACATGAAGGACGTTACTCTGTCGGCAGATTTTTTTTTTTTTTTATTATTTTTTTTCTTCTCTGGGGGATCCGCAGGTTTTTAAAAGCAGTGTTTCTGTACTCTGTTTATCCTTTGTTCTTTAGTCACTTATAAACTACAGCTGTATCTATCTCTAAAGTGAACCGGGTTTTAATTGATGCACCTAGTTACTGTACGGTTATGAGGCAAAACATGATGGTCTGGATAATTCGGGTTTCTTGGGTGTATGAGAACATTCAGGTGAGGAGCTGAACCTCTCCAAGAGGGATCTACAGATTCTCTGAAATGTTGTGAGGAGCTCAGCAGAGGTCCTCATAATGTTTTGGAGTTTCTGTAACGAGTGCTGAGGTCATTTCTGAGAGAAGTACTTCAGGACGAGCAGAAAAAATCGGCTTTGATTGCTTTTCGTGAAATTTACAAATCATGACATGCAATAATAACTAAGAGCATGCTGTTGCAGCTCCTCTGTTTTATTAAAGTGGTGCTGCTTTCTTGTTGTAGCCCCTCCCACACCTGCCTGAATCAGTGGCTCCAGTTTGAGGGCCGCTGGCTTCACATTGGTGCTAAAGAGCGGGTGGAGTTGTGGGGTCACGTCATGTTTTGGCTCATCGGTGCGTGAAACAGTTTGAAGGTTGAATGCAAAGCTGATAAATGTGTCTGCATCCATCATCAGAAGCGTTACATCCGGCAGCAGAGCAGCATCGACGCCGAGGCGCACGCCCGCAGTCCCGACACAAACCAGACGACCCAGCTGGGCCCCGGCGGCTCCAATGATGCCTGGGAACAGCTCCAGCCGAGCGCCGCCGCCCTGCGCATCAAGGACCTGGACTTCTCTGACCTGCTGGACGAGGAGGACATCGACGTCCTGGACATGGACACCTTCGACAGCTCCGCTTCATCCTTCACCCTCTCTGGCATCCCTCCCCCTCCTCCTCCCCCTCCTGGCATGCCAGGGGCTCCCCCTCCTCCTCCGCCACCTCCTCCACTGGGAGGTTTCGCACCCCCTCCTCCACCTCCACCTCCTCCACCAGGAGGCCTCGCACCCCCTCCTCCTCCACCTCCACCAGGTGTCCCTCCTCCTCCTCTTGAGGCCTCTCAGAAGAAGAAGAAAACGGTGAAGCTGTTCTGGAAGGAGCTGAAGCAGGCAGACGGACCGAAGAAGTGTCGCTTCGGTCGGGGGACGGTGTGGGCATCTCTGGATAAGGTGGCGGTGGACACCGCCCGCCTCGAGCATCTGTTTGAGTCCAAAGGCAAGGAGCTGCCTGTAGCCAAGGTGGGTGGATGATAGATTCTTTGAAAAAAAACTTAAAACCCTGCCTGAGACCCACAGAGCAAAATGAGACGCACGTGAGAGGCTGACAAAAAGACAGGCTGCAGAAAGATTATCCAATGTCAAACACGTATGAGCTCATTTAAAACGGTCTGCCACAGTTTGACCACCAGGGGGCTCCGGCGGGCTGTAAAATCCCCCCACTTCTACACTTAATGTTCAACTCAAACCACAACTTAAACAAGCAGTGAATACTAAATAGAAAATGAACTGCACTCATGATCAATGTATTTAGTTTAACCAACTATCAGCTTACCATTAAAAGTTATGATTGTTAAGAAGTGTTACTGTGAAACTTTATCATATCACAGGAAGCGCTGATACTGCTAGTCATGGGCGAGCGGCTCTCTTCCAAAGCTGGAGGAGGAATTATTGAGCAGGAAAACTGTCGCGCTCGTCAAGTTTTTAACTTGTCGCTTGTGTGCAGAAAGGACCGGAGACCAAGAAGACTGAGATTCTGGTTCTGGACTCCAAGAGGAGTAACGCCATCAACATCGGTATGACCGTCCTGCCGGCGATCCACGTCATCAAGTCGGCCATCCTCAGCTTCGACGAGTTCGCCATTAGCAAAGAGGGCATCGAGGTAGGGGTGACTTCCTGTGAGTGCACGGGTCACAGTCTGATCGGTCTGCTGTTTCATCTTCAACTTTAACGCTGTTGGCTCTCCTATTGTCCTGAGCAGAAGATCCTGACCATGACCCCCACAGAGGAGGAGAAGCAGAAGATCCAGGAGGCTCAGCTCGCAAATCCTGACCTCCCTCTGGGCACAGCAGAGCAGTTCCTGCTCACCTTGGCCTCCATCAACGGCCTAACCCCCCGCCTTCAGCTCTGGGCCTTCAAACTGAACTACGAGGCTCTGGAGAAGGTAAACAAGCTGTTTGCAGATCAGTAGAAGATTTAAACGTCGCAGAGAAGCTGAAAGTCACCTGAGATCAGCTCAGCAAGATTATAGAAAAACTGGATCTGATTATAGTTGTTGTACTGTAATGCTGAGACTTTGACTGTGTCGCCCCCTGCAGGAGATAGCCGAGCCGCTGTTTGACCTGAAGCTCGGCATGGAGCAGCTTGCCTCCAATCAGACCTTTAGGAGAATCCTGGCGACGCTGCTCGCCATTGGAAACTTCCTCAACAGCTCCAACGTGAGGAGGAACACCCCCCCCCCCACACACACACACACACATTCTCATTTTGATATCATAGTGAGGACATAACCCTAACCCTATGAAAGCCACATTTTGAGCCTTCAAACTCTTGGGGACAGACATTTTGTCCCCATAAGGGCTGTTGGTCCCCACAAGTATAGTATCATTCCAGTTTTTGGTCCCCACAAAGATGTCTAAACGGGTACACACACACATTCTCGTTTTGATATTTTTGTGAGGACAGCTAATTGACATAATGCTTTCCCTAGCCGCTTACCCTAACCATCAAAAATGAATGCCTAACCCTCAGCCTTACCCTAACCATAACCTAACTGTACCCACAAAGATGTCTAAACGGGTACACACACACACACACACACACACAGAACATGGCAGGGGGTGTATAAACTCTAAACCCTCGCAGCAGGTAACTTGAATCCCTCCATGGTTAGAAAAACTCATGTGCGCTTTGTACATGTCATTAAAAATCATACTTACATATGAGTGATTTTACTGCTGCAGCAGGCAGTAATACTGACTAGTATTACATGTCCAAATAAATTGAACAGCTGCTGCTGTAGTTTGGTTGTCAGGATAAAAACACTTTTCCCTGGTGGTTCAGTGACATGCGACAGCACTCTGACTGCAGCCAGTAAGCAGCAGGGAGGTCAGCGGTGCTTTAGTCTGAGTTGACAGCAGCTGCTACACAACACAAGAGCCACAGCCTCAACTTTCCTTCGCTGTGCCCTGCTGTTCACAGACAGGCTGTATGCACAGTTACTCGCATGAAGATGGAAGGAGCTGTTTATTCCCCGACTTCTTTATAAAAACTGAATACATCAGTGTTTAGGAAGAATTTTATGATCTGTGGCATTAAATCATCAGTAAATGAACCAGGACTTAAAATATTGAATGGCTGATTAAAAAGGATGTAGCAGCAGGTCTGCTAACGGCTGCTGTCCTCCTCCTCCTCCTCACTTTGTCACATCAAACAAAACTGAACATAAACCAATGCAGGACTCTTCCAGAGGGTCTGCATCATGTTTGCTGCCCTAACAGAAAGGGAATGGAAGTGCTGTTACGATGCCGTCGCTGTCTTCCTCCTCCTCATCACTGCACAGTTTAAACTGTAAAGGTTACAGACTAGCAAGCCAAGCTACAATAAATACACAGCAGCAGCAGATCCCAGGAAGTGATCACAGCCAGCCCTGTTTGACCTCGCTGAAACAGAGTGACAAAGAACAGTTAAAAAGCGCTATAGGGCTGTTTTGTTTGATGGTACACCACGTCCAAGCTATTTCTGTGGGAATGCTGTAATATAATATCCCACAATGCAATGCAGTAGTGACACACTTGTCACAACAGACACTGCTGGATGGTGATGATCTATTAGTTCAAGTATCTTTACTTTACTAGGTGTAGTATACTTTTCGCATGTGCTAATCATTACTTGGATCATGTCCAAGGTTTGGTTACCATGGTAACATATCTTCAAGAGGTTACACTGGTCAGTAGTTCGCCTGGGATCTTAGATCTGGCCAATCAGACGCCTCTGTGATGGGAATGGTGATGGATAAGAATCTCAAACACGTGCACGGCGCTTTGTTTACATCCAAAATTTATCTGAGAGCGAGGGCCAGTGTGAGGAGCTCAGACCAGTTTGTTATTCCTCCAAATAAAGAGTCGAGATTAGAGATTTCAGGCGGAGATTGAACGTCGTCCTCTGAAACTGTGTGTGTGTGTGTACGCAGGCTAAAGGCTTTGAGCTGAGTTACCTGGAGAAAGTGGTGGAGGTGAAGGACACGGTCCACCGTCAGTCTCTGCTTCATCACACCTGTAACCTGGTGGTGGAAAATTACCCAGAATCCTCTGACGTCTACTCTGAGATCCCCGCCATCACCCGCTCGGCCAAAGTACAGTTCAGTCCTTCCCATCTTTGTGCCGCCCTGCTGTAAAATCACCTGGTGCTGACCAGTTGACTTTTTTTCTCCAGGTGGACTTTGAGCTGCTGTCGGAGAACCTGGTCCAGCTTGAGAGACGCTGCAAAGCATCATGGGACAACCTGAAGGTGGTGGCCAAACATGAAACCAAAGCAGCGCTGAAGAACAAGCTAACAGACTTCCTGAAGGACTGCACGCAGAGGATCATCATCCTGAAGGTCGTCCACAGGAGAGTCATCAACAGGTGACACATCAGCGTGGGCACGCACGCACGCACACACACACACACACACTGTCCTCGGCATGATGATGCACTGACCTCCTCCTCTTCCTTCAGGTTCCACTCCTTCCTGCTGTTCCTGGGTCAGCCGTCCTCCTCGGTCAGAGACATCAAGGTGACAAATTTCTGTCGGATCATCAGCGAGTTCGCTCTGGAATATCGCACCACCAGAGAGCGAGTACTCACCATCAAACGGAAACGCGCCGTTCACCGAGAGCGCACCAAGACCCGAGGAAAGATGATTACTGAGGTAAGACTCTCCCCTGCTTGTCAGAGGGGTCAGAGGTCAGCGGCAACAGAATCGCAAAATCTGAGTTACTTGATTTGATCCGGTGTCGTTCAGTTAACACCATTATCTACATAGAATATAAAGTATTTGTATTAATTAGAGAACAGCACCAAAACCCACAGACTTCTAGCTTCACAGGTTTGTAGTTTTAAATAGCAGATTCATATAATGGTTGAATCTCACTGAACTTCTTGAATCATCTTTCAGTACAATTAAAACACTCCAAAAGGCACCACCACTGCAAACACACCTCTCGATCAGAGCCGCCACGCATCCATCTTCAGGCTTTAATTAAATTCAAATGGACGAGGTATAAAGCAGTTTAGTGATTATTGCAAAGGAGGAAACCAGCTTTACAGACCAAAAAGTTTTTTTCCAGCAGGCTGTAAATGTGTTTAATTCTGCTGTAAAGTTGGGCATTTTAACATGGAAGTCTATGGGGAGTGACTCACTTTTGGAGTATGCCTCCAGTGGCCACTTGAGGAACTGCAGTTTGAGGCGCTTCTTCGATCCTTAGAGGATGCCACCAAAATTTACTGTTGGACAGAGAGGAATGAAAAAAACAAAAAACAAACATTTACTTGTCCTCATTTTCCCCTCCTCAGACGGAGAAGTTTTCAGGGGCGGTGTCACGTCCGGACAGCCCGTCCCCCGTTTCTATGGCAGCGGAGGCAGACCAAGATCAGGAGGAGGAGCACGAGAACATGAAGAACCTGCTGATCAGTCACAGCAGCACCCTGAACTGTGATCAGAGAGGCCTGAGGCGCTCCCGAGCCGTCCGCAGTAAGACCAGCAGCTTTCTTCACCTCCACACGACTCCCACTGTAACTGACTGTCAGCGCCACGTTTACTTCCAGCATCAGTTTAACTTTAAGGCTGTCAAGCTCGTGCCGCTTCTGCTAAAAATGAGCGTTCGACCAGTAAAATCAGACATTCTGAGATCCGGTCTGCCGCACGAGATTTCCCACATTCTTATGTCATGCAGGTTGTGAGTCATCGGCGCAAGGACGCAGAGTCGAAACGCAGAAAAATGTGAGGGGGTCGTGATCTGAACTCGGACACACTCAGTCAGCTTTTTCTTTTTTACTGGAAAGCATGAAAGGTTGAATATTTTCACCTCTGCTGGAGCTGCAGCGAAGAAAGTGAAATCATTTTGTTTTGCTTAAATCCGAGTAGAGCCAGCGTCCCTCCACCTGACGCTGTAGAAACATCCTTCAGGACTCATTCGGGGTTACTCTGGTTGGGTAAAATAAAAAAACAGAAACTGAACTGTTTTCTTCCCGAACATTTCCATCAACATAATGTTGTCATTGTTTCAGCACACTCTGAAATAATTTCGTTTTTAAACCAATCACTGTCAAATATTCTGTCGTCTAGTGAGTCTGGTAGATGCTCCGTCACACTGAAATTAAGCTGAAATTTAGAAAACTGGGATAAATACACTTCCTCAACGTTGAACCAGTTCGAGCAGCCGGGGATGGGACCGCCGAGGAGCCCTCGCCCTGCTCCTTGTCGCGTTCCTGCTCTCGGCTAACGTTCCGGTTCTGGTCCTCAGGTCTCGGCAGGGTGGAGCCACCCAAGATGTCTGTAGCCAAAGAAGACGGGACGAGCTCCCAGGACGACGCCACAGATGAGATCATGGACCGACTCGTCAAGTCTGTTACCCAGAATCCCTCCGGCAGATCGTCCAGCCCCAAGAACCGCAAGCGGTCCCGACTGAATAGGAAGTCACGTGAGTATGAATTTACATCCTAATATTGATGCGCTGTAATGTAGGTGATGTCATCAGATGGTGAGTGCGAGGATGTGCCAAATTTTTTTGTGACCTTCCAGACTCGTGGGCGGAGCGTTTACAATGCATTGGCCAGCGGTCCCGTGTCCCTAATAGAGTATAATCGAGGCCTTTCTGTGACTTCATCTCCCAGGGTGCATTTCTGCAAAAGCAGTCTTTGAGCTTAAAATCAGCATTTTCATTTAGATGAGTCTCATGCAGTTCATCACCTGTCTGAAACGAGCGCCTGTCCCTTTAAGCTCCGCCCTCCCTATGTGCTTTCTTCTAACTGGCTAACTTTCAGAAGCCTGCTGAGGGGCACCCCGAAGAGAAACCGGATTTTAAAAAAAATAAAAAATCTTTCACGTTTATGTATTTATTTATTTATTATTTAATTTTAGTGAATTTAATGATTTTGGTCAAACACAGCTGAAGACAGTTTCGCTCACATTTAAATTTTTGCCTTTGAAAATTCTCCAAAGCTTCTCTTTATTTTCCTTTTAGTCACTTTTTTTCCACTCACAGTTTAAACTGATGAATGCGACGGTGTCAGATACTTTTTTTCTGAAGAATGACCTGAAAAGCAAAACCTGACCGAGGGGAAGCTGCGGCTCCTCGCTTTCCCCCTGCTGTCTTTTCAGGGTCTTTACGGAGCCGTCGCGCTGAAGGTCGAGTCCCCTGAGCTTCAGTCTGATTCAGACTGCGTGGAGACACAACAGCAGCTGTGTGTCCAAAACAAGCTGATATCTGTGTAGCTTCATATCACTGTTTGCACTTCCTCCTGTCCACAGCAGCAGATAACCATCAGCTCCAGCCATCCTGCTGCTGAGCGGAGGACACGATGAACTGCTGCTCGCAGTTCATCGCAGTTCATTTAAGTAACTTGGCGGCAGTACGATAAACTGAAATCTTTGATTGGAACATTTTTGGCGTGTTTGACCTTCACGAGGTATTTTAAAGCAAAAGACGCCCAAATCTGCAGCTTCTAGCTTCTCAGATTTGAGGAAATGATGATTATTATTATTCTTCTTTACATTTGCATGACTATCACTGACACTGTGCAAGAAATAGTGCAGATTACATGAGTAATTGGTGTATTTACACTATATCTGAGAAAAAGGCTGAAAGATGGTACAATACAGAAATATGTGTGGAATCTTATACCACAGAAAGACGTGTTCTAGAGGACACGTCTTTCTGAAGCATTCTCTTCTAGGAGGAGATGGAAGGCTGTTTTTTCTTCTTCCAGGTAAAATAGTTGTTATCAGGCAGAGCGGGGAGTCGTTGGTCCACCCGTGCCTCCTCTTTGGTCTGTTCTAAGATGTTAAAGCCCCAGAGAAACAAAGAAATAAAACAAATTAATTTTTTATTTTTAGGCTGAAGACTTTCTGAAGCGTTTTGTAAAAAGAATCAAAATCAGTGAAGAAGAAAATTCAGCCCCAGCTTCCTGTGTAATGCTGGCGTTGTTTCTGTGTGTTTCAGTGAGGAGGACTCTGAAGAGCGGCCTTGGTGTGGACGTGGTTCAGGCTCTGGGGCTCAACAACAAGACGGCAGGAGACAGAGTCTGAGCTGCGACTGCAGCTGATCGATAAATCGGTGAACTATTGATTACAGAGACTGAACCCAGACCAGCTGAGCGGCTCCAGCAGATGTCGGGAGACGTGTGCTTTGTGTTTGGAGACTCTTCCACCAGCACATCTGCCGCAGCTGTTCAACACTTTCATGTAGAAATAGTTGTGAGAAGATTTTTTTTTTCTCGTGTGACAGATTTTTACTGGTTTCCTGCAGCTTTGAAACATTCACGATGCTCATGAGGAAATCTGGATGCAGAGCTGCGGTCTTACTGAGAAATTAGTTTAAGGTGGCTTCGCTGTCAGGTGTCCGTCCAGAACTGAAAGTGTGAGAGTCGGATAAATGAAATGAGAGCAGAAGCACAGAAAAGCCTTCAGCCTCTCGAACTGCTCCCATGTTTGTTTGTTTTTGGAGTTTTAACTTGAATCACTGCTGACTCTGAAGTGTGACACTGTGCTGACACTGAAGCCGGCTGTGTCGGTGCGTCTCTTCCTGTCTGACTCTCGGCTCGAGCTCATCGAGATCTCAAAACAGAGTTTCTGGGTTTCGAACATGCCACCCCGGCTTGTTCAGAAGGCCGGGGGTTTCTTTGTTTTGGGACAGCAGTTTATGAAAGTTGTTTCTGGGTTTTTTGGTGAGAAGTTTAAATTTAAACTTTTGGTATTTTGGTATATTTTTCACTGACTTTAAGATAACTTTGTGAAGTTTCCCCAGTTTATAAAATCTGTATGTTTGCTTTAAGTCAAGCATGGCCTCTCCTACACACGTCGCTTTGTACCTGCTCATTTTTGTTGTTTGGTCTTCTGCGTTACTGCCACCTGCTGGACTGGAGTGTTACCATAATCTTTAGAGCGGCGCGTAAACAGACAATCAGCGATGTGAAGGAACCGTTTCGCTCCTTAAATTATAAACTTACTGGGAATAAAATTTCACAGCTCTTCTTAATATTAACTTTT
>VUQG01006045.1:9520-29010 GCA_015106755.1 Etia nguti | reverse complement strand
TTGTTAACAGAAGTGTATTCGTGAGCGTATGTGCCGTACCGCTGAGGCCCAGTTGCCTTCTCTCCACGTTCTTGCGATACTCTTCCAGCTCCTTCTCTGACAACTCACTGAAAGGGTTGGGAGGCAGGGGAGCCATCTGCTCTTCCTCTGTGGGCACGTATGGCTGGGGAGGAGACAGGCAGAGTTGTGAGGATGGGAAACACGTACACAGAGAGAAATAGTCAGGAGGCACTTGCACACACTCCGAAATTTAAAAAAACAAATCATGTACTAACACACAGGCACACACCAAAGGAATACATACCAAAAAAACATGCACACACACACGCAAAAACAACACTGTCTCTTTAGTCACGAATGCACTCACTGACTTAAAATAATTTTTTTTTTTTTTTTATAAAAACGGCACAAACACCCACTGTGTCTGAGGATGACAATCATTCATTAGAGGATGACTAAGGCAGCTCATGTAAAGACAAAACCACATCACAGAGTCCACATCTAATCAACTCCACAGAAGATGTGTTTATAAGACACTACTGAGAAAAATAACGCAAAAACTCACACTCGTGCACACACACAACACTTGAGAGCTTAAATCTCTGCTAAGATTTGTGCCTAAAAATGTCAGAAAGAGACTCGTGCTCCAACAAATCATCACACTTCAACAACTCTCACAAATAAGTGCAGTTTTCTTTAAAGTAAACAAATAATACACTGAAAACAGTTGTCAATTTTAAAGCAAAACTCTAACACACACATGCAGTGTTTTCTGTTCTGAACGGGTGATGAAGTGTTAAAATCATTAAAAAAAAACTAAAAACAACCACAGACAGGAAAACATATGTTGGTATTTACCAGGACGTTTATCTGCACCAGATCCTTCAAGACAAAACATTAAACCACGAAACCATCAGCACCACAACTTCACTTGTTTTATTCATTTATACGTTTCCATTCTACCCTTGCTAGTAAAGTGTAACTGTCAAGAGCTTCATTTCATCTGTTAATGATGCGCTTACTTGTCTCCACCTAGTGTTCAAGAGATGTCATTAAAGAGGCTTAAGCTGGCAGTCTGAAGTCATCCAACAATTTGGATAAAGTATAGTTTTTGTTTAGTTTTGTAGAGTCGTCCTCCTTTAATGTTCTTACTAAGTCGTTAAGATTAGGAAACTCAGGTAATATGCAGAAAAGCTCTCTCATATCACAAAAAAGCAAATCTCTAATCAGCCAGAACAACTGAGAACACCTTTAACTTTCTCCTTAAAGTTAGATACAGATATCCTGCAAACCTCAACTGTTTTTATATCATTATCAACACCAGCTATTCTGGATTTTCTTCAAATATCTGTAATGACTTTCTGTAATGCAAGAACTATTTTTCATGTACCCTGGTGTGCCCTTTAAGAGGAATTAAAAGCATTTTTTGTTAAGTCACACCATCTAACTGCTTAAAACTCTATGCAGTTTTTGTGACAACTTGTCTCGTTAAAACAGACGTTAGATGTTACACATCTACAGTTTACCATCAGATACTTTCTTCTTTGAAGACCTGCTCTCTAAAAACGAGGGTTTTCCGCAGAACGCAAGAGGTTTAGAGGCGAGAAAGAGGAAATTCTCACCTTTCGCGGTTCATCGACAGGGATGCCTGCAAGATGCTGAGACCGTGGCCCTGATGACATCACATCAAGCCGGTTCTGCTCTCTGATCTGTAACAGGACGAAACACACAGTGACATACTCTAATAACCCAAACAAGTGAACACAAACATTCTGTCAGGAATCAGGATGACATGCCTGATACAGTCAGACATTTCAGTGCCTAGATTTGTACCGATTTTGTAAGATGCTCTTAGTAAAACTACTGCAGTACCAGTTCAAATGTGGCTGTGCGTGACGGCGTTTTCTCAAGCACTGAAATGACGACTATACACAGAAAAGTATGGTAGAAAAAGACACTCTTAACAACAATAGTACAGTAGATGCCTTTTTAAAATTATTTTTATAACTAATCTACTTGGACACTATAAATGTTAAATTTAGGGGTGTGGTTGCTTCATGGGTGTCTGCAAATCCTCACCTCTGTTAATCTGAATGATTGATTTGGACTGTGTTTTCTGCTTTCTTGTTTGGTGATTTTTAGATAATCTTTAATGAAATATTTTTACCTTAATAGTAAAATTAATACCATTAAGATTTAGCATGGCTCTAACCAAGCATTAGTTAGCTATCCCCTGGTGTAGATATGCTCACATTTGGCTTTCAGAATAGTAAAAAAAAAAAGGTTAAACTGATACTTCAAAGTAGCAACATGGCTTTTACACCCTCCTTAAACACAGGTGGCTATGGTAGAGATTTGATTAATCCTTAATTATGTGTCAAGTGCTAATATCCTCACATTTTTTTTTTTTAAACAGAACTCAGCACAAAATAGTAAAGTGTATCCTACAAGCTCTGTCACTCCATATTTAGATTCTCGTCATGTTGATAGGATCAAGCGTCTGCTAAAAATGTTAGTCACAATATAAGCTAACTGTCTACAACTATCACTAACAAACATTTATGCTGTAAAAAGGTAGAGTTTCACTTACTTTGTTCCTCTTCTCCAGCACTTCAGTGGGATCTGTGTTGAGAGGGACAAACTGATTGGGATCCTCGATACGAATTGGGGTTCCTGGGTCATCTGCCTTCATCCACTGTTAACAGAAGACCGGTGAAAACTTTTTTGTTCAATAAATATAATAATAATAATACTAATAATAATGCAGCTGAACCCCTGTAGTTCACAATTTGGCCACTAGATGGTGATCTAGTACTATTTGTTCTTAACACTGGGACGCAAGTCCAGCTAAAACACAGCAGTCAACAGTAACTGTGGGTATGTAGACACCAACTTTGCTTGCCAACTTCCCACTGCTCACCGTGGTTGTCCGGCTGTTGTAGCGCTCCTCTCCACCTTCCACGCTGACCTTGGTGTAGCTGTTGGGTGAATTGAGCCAGCGTGTCTTCTCCCTCTGCTGCCGCTGCTGGAGAAACTTGAAGGGCAGCCGCGTTGCACCACTATCCGCGTCCTCCTCGAACATGAATGCCGTAACCGTGGCGGGGATCTCTACGTCACTCTTGTGCCTCGGTTTCTCACGGATGATGGGGTGCCGGTATGCATAGCCTGTCCTATAGCCCTAAAAGGCATCACAGAGGATCACGTGTAGGGTTTGCTTTCTTTTATCTGGTTTGTGCTGATCCATACATTTACAAAGGCCTTGTCATACCTAACAGTAGCCTCCCCTATCATCCATGACTACTGCTCCAGAATAAGTTTTGTATCATGACACCGATTTCACAGCTGACCTTTTTAGATGTAATAAATGAATAAACGTTGTTCAATCGGTTTCGTTTTTAGTACATGAATAACAGAAAGGAGCATTGATTCTTGGACTTTTGATTCCTGTAATGCTGGTTGGCCTGCCAGTTTCATAGTTAGTCACATGGAAAAGAAAGACTGTGCTTTGACTGCAGGGTTTCTGGCAACACAGAGGACGGCGTTAGATAGTCATTTCCTGTCTGACCCCTTTTTTCTCTCACCCTTTTCCCTCCATCCCCCTCCTCTTCCTCTCTCTCTCTCTCTCTCCACTTTATCCCCAACAACGAACTCTTTTTCGCTCCCATTCCCATCACCCGTCCCTCGTGCACTCTAGTCCACTTTAGTCCAGATGGTTTTCAGACAGTTTTCCACACCAGGCTTGACAGCGAGGTTCCGTTCTTTTGTCTTTTGCCCTTTTCTTTTCATCTCAGCCCCCACATCTCAGTGGATACTGACCTTTCAACCTAACTAGGCTGGCGTGATCTCCTCCTGCAACATTCTGCTTTATATTCAAAGATTTTTAAATATTCACAGCTGGCAGCTGGCCGAGACAGAGTATAACTACTCGATTTTCCTCCCACTTTCTCCCTCTTTCTCACAAATGTGCCTTGGTCCTGTACAGAATCCAAGAATTTATCTGACACAAATGCTGTTTATGAAGTGTGTAAAGGGGGAGAATAGGAAAGGAAGGGAGACAAAGATGAACTATTCAAAGTTTCAACAGGCTGGGAGGCAGTAATTCGTTGAGAAAGCAGAGGGGGAGAAGAGGAGAGAAAGGTGGGAGGGAAGCATGGAGAAAGGTGAAAAGTGTCGGGTGAAGCAGGCGAGCAAAGCACACACGGATAGAGATGCAAGGAGGACAAAAGGCACGAGAATCTAAGACAAGGAAGAACATTCGGCAAATCTCCAGTGGACTGAACCACTACAGATTTTTAAAGTTATCACTGTCCTAACAAAACGCTCCTCCATTTTCTTTAAGTTTCATTTGCTGTTCCTTCAAAAGATCAGCTTTGGAATCAGTACTGCTTTCTTTGCATTGCATGTTAAAAGTTCAGTTTACTGTAGGTGGCGCCCTTTTCCAGTTTTGTTCACCCACACTAGCCACCACTGCTAGTAGCTGGATAGTTCTCCATCATTAGAGAAACAGAAATAAGGAGGACACAAACAGAAAGGTGAAGCAAAACGAACCTCGGACCGAACGTGTGCCGTAGTGGTTAAACACCAGGTGTAACACTTTTATGAAATCCATAAAGGCGGGTCATTATTGTTTTATGAATCAGTAACCGAGAGCTTTCATACTGGATACCCTTCCTCACACAATACCAGGGATTTGTGTCTACTCCTGGTTTTGAAGCAGGGATCTTTCTCATGTTAAGTGAAACCAAGATGGGTTTTTTTTAATTTAAACATAAATGATTACATTCCTGATCATTTATAATCTCTTTTGTAGAAAAAAAAAAAAAATGAGCCTTTCACAAAGCCACAAGAAGTAACGATTAAAATCATTTATTATATGATTATTATGCAATTTTTTATGCATCTTATATCTGTTTTATAACTATGCAAGTGTTTATTTAGGTCTTTTTTTGTGTCTTTTTCGGGGGGTTTGTGTGATAAACTGACAACACTTTCACTTTTGATGTTTAGGTTTTTGTTTATACACTTACCAGATTATCCAGCATCCTCATCAGAGACTCAAACTCCAGCTCACCAATTTTCCACTTGTATTGCCCAGCCATGTTGACAGCAGCCGCCGAGGCGACGGTGAACACTCGTGATTTGTACTTCTCCTGGTCCAGCACTATAAGGTTGTCCACACCTCCAGCACAAGAAATGGCATTAACCTAAGGACAGAGGGAGACAGACGTGAGCTTCTACTGATGGCTGGTGGCTTATGCAACACAAATTAAACAACATCCTCCTTCTCATAATACATGTGTGGCATTAGATCATCTATCTAAAAGGAGAATAAGCAGGAACAAATTTCCTGACCATTTCCCCTGCAGACTAAAAGCGTCATTTAGCAAAACCAAAATGAGAGACCCCTCCGGCTACCACGGCATTGAATTTACAGTAGATGACATGCAAACATGCCTGAGGGGATTTATTTCTAGAAATTAAGCTGGGCTGGGCTTTGCAGGAGGGATTAATGTTTTCTTTTGCTTCACCAGGGAGAGTCAATCAGGAGATTTGGTTTGCTGTTACAGTGGAAGGGGGGGGGGCACAACCGTTCATCTCTAAAATCCACCATATTTACCAATGAACAGGAAGACACGCTAGGACAAAAAGCAAAACAACAGAAATCCAACACAGCTGTATTTTCACTAAGTGCTACAACTGCCCCTTCAAAAGGGAAACAGCTGCACAGCAGTCAGCTGCAACAACCAAACTACCACCAAGGAAAGTGGGCAGCGTTTATCAGCTTGTTACACTTTGATATTCTGCTAGGAAACCTTGGGTACTGCCATTCACGTGGAAGTTATTTTGACACGCAGCACCCACCTAATCGATGTTGGAAACCAAGCACACACCCCAAAGTCAATGACACTCACTAACAACCTCCACCAGCAGTGCACTACAACGCACACCAGTAAAACAGATCCACCATCCTGCAACCCACAGGACCCAAAGAATCCACTGCTCGACACCAAAGGACACTTAAAGAGGACGTTTGGCAATGTGTTAACGGGTGCACAACAAACAGATCCACACACTTATAAATACATGGTAGTCAGAAGTAGCTGAATGACCACTGAGATTTAAAAAAGTAATAATTTTTATGTTCCAATTCAAATGCTGCTGCAGCTAAGTTGAGCTAATCCACAATCCCTGACAAACGCACGAGCACTCTCCGGGCTTATCGCCATCTTATCGGAAAAGATTACACAGACCGACACATTACATGAAATATGAATACACACTTAAGATAAACTCAAAATGAACATGGAGTCAAACATTCATTCATTCTGCCTGATTCTCACCCTTTGAAATCTTTTGTATCACCTTCTGTTGAGCTTTACTAATTAAAAACAAAACAAAACAAACAAACAAACAAAAAAAACGGCAAACACCACCCTTCTCTTAATGCTGCTTTGGACCGGCATCAACAATAACACATCAGATTGTTACTCCCTTCATCAGACTCCTAATAGCCTTATTATAAAGCTGTGTTTGGCCAACATTTTCCACATGGGGAGAGATTATGAGTTAGAGTGTTCTTAAAATAGAGAGGGAGAAATGTGAAAGCAGCTGTGGAGATTAGATTTAGCAGGAAAGCTACCGCCTTCCTGGACTAATGCGTGTGTTTGGAAGCCGGAGAGAGAGAGAGAGTGTGAGAGTGTGTGAGTGTGTGTGTGTCTGAATGTGGGCTGGGCAGGAATGTACTGGGTACCAGCAGCACTTGGCTCTGCAACCATGTGTACCTGGATTTCACAGGCATACTGAGCGTTGTAGATGTAGTGAAAGGCCTCTTCGATGGTCTCCCCAAGAGCAACCACTCCGTGATTCCTCAGCACCAAAACCTGGAACATGCGCACACAGAAAAGAAAAAGTCATTGTAAATATCAGAAGAGGCAGATCACAGAGCGGCATTACAGGTCCATTTTTTCTGACTTGTCTTAAATGAGACTGTTAGATGGTGTTGTAGTTTCTTTATTTAGCAAAGTAACCAAGTCATGGAAGTACTGATGGAGTATGCGTGTGCTCATGCTGATTTGTATCCAGAAGCTCTGTTTTCTCTAGTTCTTAAGAAAAATGGCCCAGGGGACAGAAGAGCTGCAAGAGTTTTATTTTCTGTTTGGATAAAGGTTGAAGTCATTATGATTTTGTGTATCAACAAGGGCTTGGCCACTGGGTGATGACATCAGAACCTGGCAGCAGAAAAGCAGTGGAAACTCCCTTGAATTCCCTGAATGTTTTCCAGTTTAAATTCTATCGACCGGTGATTATTTAAAAAGATGCCAGAAAGCACGACATACACATGGAAGGCAAACGCAAACCCAAAATAAGGGCGTGGAGAAGGTAACTAAAGGAACTACAGCTGACATTTCAATGGGATGTGCAAGCCTGACTGCCCTGCTACCGCTCCTTGTTCAAAATAAACACCCTGATATTTCAATCGTTTTCCCGTGTTAGGTTAAAGGGATGAGATATAAAACAGGCTTTTCCTTGATAATTTTGAACTACCCCAACATATGGGCCTAAATTGCTCCAAGTCTCTAAAAGTTTTGGTCTGTTGTCTGAAAGACTGCAGAGAATGTGAACAAGAGACACATTTTGGCTCTTTTTGATCAGCAAACCCTCTGGGACAAAAACACTCCAGTCTGAAGCTAGAGATACTGGTAGAAAGCTTTTTATTACATTTGCACAAAACTAAGCTTATTGTTTGCACTTTATATTTACCGTGTGGATTCTCCAAATCACAAACTAGTTATCCGACAGTGACGGAAGAAGTTGTGCAGTTTTTAGTTTCCTCGCTTCTCCTACCTTTGTTGTTGGCCCCAGAGCCTTCTGTAGCTCTATGCGCTCATCCTGGTCATCCAGACTGCCCTGGTAGTTGTAGTAGGCAATATCACCTAAGATCAATGCCTCTTGGGAAATGGGCAGGATACCACACTTCATAGATGACACCTAAAGCAGGAGAAAGGTGAGACGGAGACAGCAGAGGCATGCCACCAATGAGAAACGTTGACAGGTGGATTACAGCTGTATAGCTGTATTATTCTTCAAAGTTCGGCAGCAGATGTTTCTTGTTGGTGCTTCTGTGGGAAGAAAGCTTTGAAACTCTGGCGCTCTCTGATGACTGCAGTGACAAGCTTCTTTGTTGTTGCAAAATGTACTTTCATTTCTGCGCTGCGGAGTCATTTAAAGATAATTATTCCCTTTTGGTCGAGGTGTCAAGGTAATTTTAAGGGATATCACTTCACTATTCAAATTCATCCACCCTGAAATACCTCTTTTCAAACTGAGATCACACCCCTCTTAAAAAATATGCATCAAGCACCAATCTGCAGGGAAATCTTTACAGAGAGGTTTGCAAGGTTGGGTATAATATGATGTGTGGTAATGTGAACTTACAGCTGCTGTGGCAGGAGTGTGCACGTGTATGATGCAGCGGATGTCTGGACGCATGGAGTAGATGGCAGCATGGGGGCTGAAACCTGCGGGGTCGATCCTCAGGTTGGTGGAGCCCTGGTCGATCACATCCCCGATGATGTTGACTTTCACCTGGTGAGGCAAGGATAGGGTGCTTTGAGGATATCTGCTTTAAATGGTTGAAAAACACTTTAACTCAAGCAATAAGCGCCGAGACTGCAGCAGGGCTTTAGAGGCCACAGAGAGACGACGTACTGTAAACCATTACAACCGTCAGTGAAATCAAATATGCCCGGGACAAAACTGGCTCACAAGCAGGTTATAACCCTGCAGTGTTAAACAAGCAGACCTAAAGATAAGCCAACATCTGTGAGTATGATGGCACAGAAATCACATTACAACAATTCCTCCTTTCTGTATGCTCATCTCTGGGAAATGAATTTAAGCTTTACCAGGAAACATAATAGTGGAAAGGAGCGGACTCGCTACGACAACTTCATTACCAACCAGTTAACAGTTATTTGATTACATGACCGGACAGAAAAGCATTCGAGGCAAGAGATATATAGATGACTTAGAGGGATGGCAGGTCTAATACCAGAGGGGGGGAAGAAGACTGATAACTGGACACAGAGACTGTGATATAAAACCTGGAGGAAGAGCAATGGTAAAATCAAGTGCAGATGTGCGTCCTCACAGTAAAACCTAATAACAAACCGAGAACACAACTTTGCCTGCAGACCTTGCACAAAATTGGCATCACTCTAACCACATGTTGTTCTGTGATACAAGCCAGAAGGAGCCTGCTCACATTTCTGACCCCCCCCAATCACAAGGTCCAAGAGTGTGTTATCACAACAGGAACGGGTCATCCATCATCCAGTCTGAGGCTCATGAAACACAACCAAACCCCACAAGTGTGGGGTTTGGTACTTAAAGTGTGCACAGAGTAGGAAACTATTTCCTTCCAAAATTAAAGGACAGGAATTACATAAAAAAAAACCCTTCAAACTCTGTTTTTAATCTCTCATTATCATATTACTCAAACTAAAAACGCACCCTTCCCGTCCAGGGCTTGTTCAGAGCTGTGCCTCTCTACTCATTAGCTTTGGTAGCAACGGATCATTTGTATTTTAGGATTAAAAACGATTAAATAACAAAAACAAACTGCACAAAGTTACTGGAGATGTGTGGATTGTAAGTTTTCACCTCACAGTAAACTTGAAACCCGAGTATTAATCACTGAGACCAAAGTGTTACCATGGGAAACTTGCCACTACTCAAACTTTTGAAGGAATAATCTTGTTTTACTTGGTTATTGTTTGAGGTTTATAACTACTTGGATACTAATAATGCTCCCATTTAAAAATCTTAATTTAATTAAGATGTATTTCCTTTTAGATCTTTTAAGGTCTGGTCACTACTAATTCAATAAACAAGAAAATTCAGTAAAAGAAGATATTTAACCTCAGGAAATTGCATATGACTAAAAATATTTTCGAAAATTTACCATATTGTGTTGGCACGGGGGCAATAAAGCGCCTGAGCAATTACCAGCTCGACTGGTTAATACATCTATTTCCTTTGAACCTTAAAAGAGTCCAAAGATTGCTTCCGATCTTTGTGTCAAATGAGGCTGAAAATCCTCAGACGCATTCTGAGTGGTGTTCAGACTTTTAAAAGGCATATGGATGTTTGGGCAGATGAATTTATTGATCTTTCCAGCAGAGGAAAGTGAATGGCACCAGCTGAGCGTGAGTAACTAACCCCATCTATGTCTCCACACACCCTCTCCCGACAGCCATAGCCAGCTGCCGTGTGATCGAACATCGTTACGTCACATGTCCGGTGCGGTATCGGATCACCCCCGTCGGGTCCTTCAAACTTCAGCAGTTATGGCCGGTGTAGCACCTCTAATCTTAAAAATAAGTCAAAGGACGTGTCAAAGAATCTGAAATGTGATGCAGCTGCATGGTAGGGAGGGGATTAGAAGCTGATAAGGAGAGTGGGGCCCTAGCAGGTAGTTGAAACTGAAAAGGAAATCTCTGAATTCCTTCAAGGGTTCAAGGTTGCCTGATTCAGGTTAAGCAAATCTGAGAGTAAAGTAAAGAGTAAAGAGAGTAATTGTCTCACCTTTTGACTCTGATGTGAAGGCAGTCAACAGTAATTTCAATAAGAAGTTTGGAGACATGAAATAGGAAACTTTGCTGTGACTTCAGACTAAACTAAAACAACCAGACGGACCAAACACTTTTTCTTTTCAACTCCGAACTCAAACTGACCTCAGCATCACCTCAAAGCTCAAAGAGTAATACTGACAGAGAGAGACAGATGCAAACTAACCAAAGCCAACTGCACCACAGCTTTTCTTAGAGGCTACAGCAGGCTGACCCCAACACAACCTTTGACACGCTTTATTCTGGATGACTTCCTCCTAATCAATTTCTTTGCCTTTCTAAACTCTTGAACTTAGTCATGTAACGATTGAGCTTTCTATGAAAAAGTCTGCTGAAAGTGGAGAGGAAGACAGAGAGATTAAACAGATGGATATAAACAAAGTAGCAACGGACTGGCTTCAAAACACAAACACTAAGGAAAACCTGGAAGTGCCAGGTTACACGAGTTTGTTCCGTCTTTCAGCGTATGCAGTGTTGTGGTCAACTTTACTGCCCAACCACAGGAAAGATGGATGTGGTCCAGACAAATAAACTAAAAATACTCACAGCTGAATGAGTTTGCCATATACTGCTTTTAAGGATTCTGTGGCTTCTAATAAAAGTTATGGCTATTAAGTTTGATTGAGTTTGCAATCATGGACATGATTAATTACACTTTATTACAATGATTTAAGCCAGAGACACAAGGTAAGAGCATCATCTGTTACTTTGTACAGTACACTTAGCTAAAACTAAGACTAACACAATGTCGTCAAAGGTTTTAGTTTTCTTTTTGCTAATAAAACAACAGAAAAGTAACAATCTTGGGAAGATTAACAACCAACAAGCCTGCCAACAAACCAACTATTGGTAAATAAATAATTATCAAGTTTTATCCTGATTATTTTGTTGCAGTACTAAACTATTATTTCTGTGTGCTAAGTAATACTGCAATTAAAGACATGTCAATGTCCATCATGTCTGTTGAACTAGTTAAAACTATTGCAGCCACAGCTTTTTGAGGCAGTAAAGTTAACCTAGTGAAGAGAATCTGTTCTGACAGTTTCAGGTAGGTACGCTTGTTTTGTGCCTGTACTGCAAAGAGAATTTATTGTCTGACATTATAGCGGTCATTTCGGCGCTTTATTTCACTTTTAAGGAAATAAAGCAGCTTTTCAGGGGAAGTTTACAGTGTCTGTGCTAAACTAAAGCCAAAAAACCAACCAATCCCCTATAAAATTAAAAATAGACTCAAAAATGACTGAGTTCAACAAGGACAAGTTCAAACCACTCAGCCACCCAAGAGGCTTTGCTATCAGGAAGTAGCAAGTTAGGCGCGGAGATTTATATCACTACCTTCCAACCACTCTCGCAGGTCAAAAAGTGAAATCAGCTCGTCAGCAAGGTGCTGACAGATTTCACTATCTGGATGCAGAAGCACACCTGCAGTATATTATCCCGGATTTTATCTGTTTGCACAGGTGTCGAAGACAAAGTAGGAGAGTACAACAAAGCAACGAAAAAAAAAAGACTGAAGATATGATTCCGTTTTCTACTTTTGCATTTTGTTTTGAACACACAGGCGAACCTGGTTCTGTTTTTCTCCATTCCATAATTTTAAAATTGTCAAATGGAAAAAGCAGAAATAAAGTCAGACAATCAGGATGAGACATGTTGATGAGACAAGAGCAACAGAAAGAGAAAAACAAAACACAGAGACAAACTGAAATAGAAAGTGAATTAGAGGGAGCTGAAATGTACAGAGGGAGGTAACGAGGTTGCCAACGAACTATTATACACATTATTGCACATATACCGCCGTGGTATGTCGAGCATAACGCGTGTACTCTGAAACTGGGGAGACCGACAGACTGAACCACCTACAGTGTTTGCTGACAAAGAAACAGAGAGGCTAATGTCAACATGAGAGGTGCCGGTGACACAGAACATGATAAACTCGTACACAGTAGGGACAGTCAGAGAGAGACGGTGGGATCTTGTGTACAGAGAAGACCAAAAAGCACGGGAAAAAAGTTCATCTGGCACTTTCCTCTTCAGAGTGAAGGAAGTAAATGGCTGATTAAGCCAAATGGGAAAGCAAAAGTTGAGTAAAGCAAATGCAAAACCATTAGAATCCAATGTAATGCTGACACAGTTGCACAGAGATGGATGCAGACATTTACAATGCATTTCATTTGTAGTAAGAAATTAAATTAGCAGGCAGAGCTTGTAGTTAAGAAACTGTGTTTGGATGAGACCACAGTGGCTCGTGTTTCTTACCAGGTTTGAAGCAGATGCCTCAGCAAATGACAGTCCTCTGGGGATGATGAGGATGTGGTCTTGCTCTTTACTGACTCGTCCCTAGGAGAAAAGAAGGTCATGAATAACGCCGATTTAGGACTAAAGGTTACCTTTAGTTAGAAAAATAATAAACCAGACCTGAGTCAGGACTGCATTAGAATAACAAAGAATTAAGGAAGAGTTGAAATATGGACTACTTTAAGTCATATTTCCATCTGCAATTAAAACATATTTGCCAGCAACGTCCCCGTACATTTCAGTGGGGAACAGGGAGTCGGATACAGCATGAAATGGAAAAACTTGTGTGGAAGTGGACTGCAAAGTGGTTTGCCATAGTCCAGCAACTATGGGCAGTTTAAAATGGCTTGGATAACGTGCATTATATGAGACAGCCATTTGTATGTGTAGAAGTGCGTCGGCTGAGCCATCAGCTGATGTGGTAATGCACTGAGATTTGTAAAAATTGTGGCCGAGCTCGACTTTGAACAAACACTGTGCTCGATTTAGTAAAAACAGATCCAAGCTTTTTATAGATCACAAAGAAATTATTGCAAAATGTATTGTGGAATTGTAAAGTCATCACTACTTAACTTTCTTGGGAATTTTGAAAGGCACTTTAAAAAAAAAAAAAAATAGCGCAATATATAGCATATATACCATGGCATAGAATAGTTTGATATTACGAAAGTCTGTGTGGAGAGTTTTTGAACTGTAGTATCGGTTTTCTGTAGAAAGTCAAAGGATACAATAATCTTTGTTGTGAATGACAAGCCAGGTATTTGAGTTTTGATATTAAATATGTCTTTTTTTTAAACTAGAGACAATTACTGTTAGACTGAAACACCCTTGAAATGACAATAAAAAGCTTTCTCTGCACACAGACCCTTAATGTTTGTACCCGGAAATAGTAAGGGAGACTTTGGACCTGGAAATAGAATGGGAGACAGTAAAATTTATGAACTAGATAGATCATGGGGAATTTCCAGTACATCTGTGCTTTTGGAGTATTGTCTTACTGTGATGTAGGAGTTGGCGAAGTGTGCCCAGCTGAACAGGTCCACCAGTCTGTAGAGGCTGGCCAGTTTACAACGTGTCAGCTTCTCGCCTTTCACCATCGTGGTGGATTCCACTCCATACAAGTCGTTGATGGGAGTGACCATCCCCAGGCCTAAATGATCATGGATGATGAGAGGAGGGAGGGGGGTAGCAGGAATGTTAAAAATGCAGATTGTGGATCAGGTGGTATTAATATCAGTGACAACCATTCAGGACCAGCCATCTGTAGCTAGCATCTGGATTTGTATCTAATGGTGTATCTGACTCTACATGAGAATCCTAATTTACACAGTGGGTAATGCAAAGAGCACTCGATCCTTTAATGCCTTTTGTTGTCTTTAATTATAATATTTTAACAACGAGCTAAACCAAAAGGCTACACAGTTTCTGACGTCTAATTTAGCATTAGTTGTGCATTCCAAGGCTTTGACTTCACATATGGGACTCTTGGACAGAAATCGCAAAGGATCAAAACCCATGGAAATATGCACGGCTTTTCCGGAGTCTGGGGCTGGGTTGTCTAAGAGTATTTATGTCCTTCAGCACACAAAGCTCATGTTTGTGTACAGATCTCCTATATTCCAATATTGAGGCTGTGCTTTTGTTTTTCAGTGCAGTTCAAAGTTATTGCACCCTGGGCGCGGATGGCATGTGTTAGTGTCTGGTTGTCTGGGGTAACGAGCACAGTGACCACTTACTGAGGGGGGAAGTGTTGAAACCGGCAACTGTGCTGGCCATAAAGAAGTCTGCGATCTGCCTGAGGGCCAGCAAGCCAGTAGGGTTGTTCCCCTTCCGTTGCTGCTCTTGGATCAGAGTCTCCAATTCCTCCTTGAAAGCCTGAGAAAGATAGGGAAAGACAAAAGGTTGAGAGGGGACACAAGCCAACTGAGAAAGTAATGTGTCAAGAACTACAAATCTAACCCTCAAATTAAGAAAAGCAACAGTAAAAAGGATTTACCGGTGAATCTTCACATTCTGACTTTTAGCAAATTATCAAGCGTTGCTTTTTTTCAAAAAGATTTTTATTCCATATATGAAAATGAGCCTTTAATCAGGTGTTATGCAGCTTAACTGGGACACACACACACACACACACACACACACACACACACACACACAAAACCCAAAACATTTGACTGAAACTGGACCTTCAGGTGGATTAATCTCAAAGTGAGGCAATATCACAAAGAAAACTAAGACTATGGCGAGACAGAAGATAGTAGAAAGGAGTGGATTAGTAGTGACAGAGAGATAAAAGAGCAAAAAGATGTGGGAACATTCAAAGAGACAGGAAGAATGCGAGGAAAGACAGGAAGATCGTGGGAGACGTGCTAATCACAGATTAGACATCCTACTCGGGTGTCAATCTGAATCATCCTAAGAGAGGTCTACGAAGCTGGGTCCAGATTGGCTAGATACACAACAAGCTGCGGAAAGGTTGGTCGTCTGGTTAGCTCACTGCTTGTGCTTTGATTGGCTGCTTGTGTAACTGGGAGAGAGTTAGTTTGTAGCTAATCCTCTTGTCCAGACTACAGTCATCTGCTGAGTCCACAGACACAATACAGTATATGCTAACAAGCTCTTATGCAGGACCACATAAATGCACAGCTGATTGAGTGACAAAAAACAGAGTACTGGGTAAAGCGTTTTTCTCACAGTGCTCATAAATCAAAAATTCAGACAGCGTCATAAATCTTGCAGATGTCAGAGTTTGAAATATGATGGTGTTTAAAACTGCAGGTAATATTCAGCCCAGCTGAACAGATAACAGCAAATGAAGTAATAAACCCATGTGTATCTCCAGATAACCTTTGTGAGGTTTTTAACCTCTCCCGGGGCTTTCTCACCTCTCTACCTGCTGACATTATTAAAGCTGTGACCAGTACGTGCAGGTTTCAGCATCCAAACACGCATGTGATGTTCTTATTGTATACAGCACACGCCGACGAAAGGTAAAAGTCCAGCAGTCTGAGTTTGAGATATTTGATTTGATCAGCAAGAATATATTTTGTGTTTTAGTTAGTTTTGGTTTCAACTTTTGTTTCTACCTTTTCCTAGTGCACCTTGGTCAATCAAATAGCCTCATCAATGAGGTGTTGTAGGTAGGTAATTGCAAATAAAAGGAAAGTTGTTACTGATATAACCATCAAGCTAAAGCTAAGTGATTATTATATATATCAAATACTGTTAGCATGTATGACTTAAGGTTTAAATAACTTGTGCAGTAACTTATTTTAAAAAAGATCAGAAATCTTTTCGGCACATCTTTATTGTCTTCTATTCTTTTTTAGTGTGTATGCGTCCTTTAACACCGAGTCTCTGCTAAACACATCTGTCCTGATCAGTTAGTTGTTTTCATCATCTATTCATCTATATACCTTTACATTTCTGTGTATCAGGTAAATCATTACAATCTTTAGTTTTGTCTCCAATTGAACTTCCCGTCATCACTGACAATAACAAAAACACTATGAACCCTCTTTAAAGTCCTGATTGAAACTTAACACCAGTGATGGAAATTTCTGGGGAAAAAAAACAGCACCGCAAGAAAGTTAAATTAATCCACAAACCCTTTTTCCAAGCAATGAAACCTCCAGTAGGAAAACATCCAATATTGATACCTTTATTTCAGTACTTATGCAACAACAGTCCACACACTCCCAGTGGAGCTGCATTAGTGCACAAAAACATCACTGACACTTAACTTCCTCTTTTCCCCTTCAGTCACCACACTGGGATGGGTCCATTAGTGTTATGCGAATGTTTTTTCGTTAAATGTGGATCGACCCCCCGCGTCAGGACACTGCTGGTTTTGAACTACAGCCAGACATTCCTCCATCCCTGGTGGTGAGGTTGCTGGGGCAACTGGTCTGCTGCGGATGTCTGACAGTGGTGGGTCTTCTTTGTTTTAAGTTGCTGTTGTTCTGGGTGTCAGTGTGTCGGAGACTGTTGTGCAAGCAGACTGACATTAGAGTCACGGTGCTAAACCTACAGTAAATTAGAGCCATGGCTCAGAAACTTATCACTGCGGCAGAATCTGTGTTCCTGACTCAACTACAAAGTTCAGTCTGTGCCTAAAAGTTCTCTCTAATCTCAAACTGCGAGCTTGTCACTAGTTGTTCTTGTGAAACTGATGACATAACATGAGCAGAAATCCCATCATTTGGTACAGTTAAACCTTTGACATTGACATTCTACCGTTCTTTAGAAGTGGCTAACATTTAGCTATTTAAACACTTAGCTACGCTACGCTGATAATAAGTCCAGTATACTGCATTTCTCAACTTATCCATTTTAAAAGATAAACAGTTGAACCCTATTGACTATAAATATGCTTCCACAGTGGAATTCACTCATTGCATTTTGCTTTGAAAGTGACGGCTAGTCACTTATCTCCAGTTGCCTAGGTAACGCTCTAATGTATTTACTACCAGGTCATTTATTAATCAGCCGTTTCCTGCGCTCTCTTTGATAGTTGGTTCCATCCCTTTCCTGGAAGTTGAGTAAAGTTTATCTCAGCTCCAGCCCACTTTGGGTCACCGGTGGTTTTTTCTCCTGTAGTCACTTGAAGTCACAGAATATAATTCACGTTCTGTGATCCCTGGTCAACATTTCACTGCAAATCACTTCCAGTGTGAACACAGCTTAAAGGCAGAGAATACGATTGGCATCATTTCTTGATCATCAAATCCATGCAGTAGTCCCTTGAGACCACTTCTAACAGGATACAGTTCTTTCAAAGAGTAAAGGTGATCATTCCAACACTGCAATGATTTCCAGGAACACGATTTTCCTCTAAAGGGACAGGTAGACCCAAAACATGCCAGCAAAATGCCTCTCATGACAGAGCTGTTAGATCAACACACTGTAGGCGTTAAGGATTTCGTTTTTTCCTTTGTCAACCAGTTTCCGTGTGGCTGTTCAGTAGCTGAATGCTCTACCATGTTCAGCAATGTAGACCAAGGCAATGAGCAAGGTGAAACAAGAGAGACGTGAGAGAGTTGCAGACCCAGAAAACAAAAAAAAACCAACAAGCTGAAAAGCTTCATAGCGCTTACAGGAACCACAAAGAAACCACAGAACCACATGCTATTCATTGTTAAAAGAAAAATGTCAATTATAGATGCTTTAGATTTACAACACAAGCACAATTACCTGTTCAGTACATGGATTCAGATGGCAAACATTTGTTTCGCCATTCCCAAGAAGTTTATGACAGCAGGGATTCGATTCCCAGAGAATAATCCAGGGACCAAAAGTGGATCGTATCATTAATATTCAGAAAACATCCACAACAACTAAATGACCATCACATGTCAAGTGTCCCTTTTAGCTACAGTGCTCTACCTGCTCATCTCTTAACTACAGCTTCCACCTTGACAACCTTGACATGTGGGGTGGGGGGTGTCAGGTGAACCTAAGAAAAAATAAGATTATATTGGTTCAGCAAACTCACCAACAGACAACCAGGCTAATCAAGTCTCTCTACTCACTTACTGGAGGAAAAAAAAAAAAAAAAAATACGATCCAATCAGAGAATGAGGAGGTGTTTTCATGACTGCTGCAAAATGCCAAAAGCCAATCTTTCAAAATTGAACTGCAGCGCTCCTGAGAATGTTAAGTCGACATGAGGTCTGGAGCTCAGCCAGTTTCTCAGTGGAAGGGTAGAAGCCTGAGGGTGGTGAATATATATATATTTTAAAAAAAAATCAAACAGTAAGTATCTGTAGGAAAACACACATGTAGTTTCAGATCTTTAGAATACAGTCTCTCTTATGTTAATTTAACACTTATTTAATATTAGTCGAAGACAGTTGGCCGATATCGTGCCTGTTCGCGTTTGTTGAACAGCAAACATTTTCATGCACATATTTCAGTAGACTGACTGAACCACGTTCTTTTGGGATGTTTTTTTTTCCCCCTTCTTTAAATATGTTGTCAGGTCTTGTGTGATTAGACTAGTAGAGAAAGTTATTTTTGCTGTTATTCCACCGTTTCTGTTAAAACTGGTGTTGCAGATGCAGGTGACGTTTAAACCATTGATGTCATACTGTGGAAAAGACAGACGGGACTTTTTAATGAGTGTGTTTGAGCAAAGTCGACCTTGCACGTCTGTGCTTGTGCTCATCAAAGAAATCCGTGTTGCTCCCGATAGTTTCACCATTACCTCACACACACACAAGCGGTCATGTCTTCATGTAAAATTACAGTTTGCTATGAGTCATTGCGACACCGTTTAACTGAGTGCAATACGAAACAGGTTATTGCTTGGATTCACATCGTGAAACAAGGCTTCAAATAGCTTGAATCAGGCATAGTGCACACCTCAGAAGATGAACATTAAAGTTTCAAGTAGTGCAGTGTTTTCTATTAACCACAAACACTGTCTTGGGATCATTTTCCGTTACCGGTTAGGTTTACGTTCACCTTCAAAAAATAAAAAGCCTTGCATTACAATTAAACTGAAAGAACACAATGACCTGCAATTTTAGGGTTGCTGGCAATAAACTGCATCTATCTAAA
>VUQG01006042.1:70546-82852 GCA_015106755.1 Etia nguti | reverse complement strand
GTTTTTTTTTTTTCCTTTCCCTCCTCCTTTTTTTTTTTTTTTTTAATCTCTGCCTTATTTCTTCATGGAATAATCATCTTTAATTTCCGTGGGTTTGACTGTGCAGTGAGGTTTATCACCACACACACAGTTCTACTTTGAGTGGTTTACACACTTCTTAGAATAATAACACTGGGAAAACCCACACAGGGTCTGAAGGGTCAAAATGCACGTTTTTTTTTATTCCTGAGCACTTCTGACTCATGGAGTGGGGGTGATGGGTAATTGGAAGAAATGTGCCAATAGAAATAGCATACATGAGAAACTCTGTCTACTTCAGTTTTAATCAAACTGCACAGAGCATGGCATGCTGGGAGAAAGCCTACCCCCACTGTAGCCTGGGAACACGCCAGCTTGTCTTGAGAACTTCCAAATAATCACCGCTTCCCGTCCTCTACTCTCTCAGAGCTCCCACTGTGTTGTAATATAACCTTAGAAGGGGGTAGCAGGGCTGTGCGAGGCCAGTGCTGTCAGTTGGTACATTATAGTAGACGCTGCCGGACCGCCGCGTGATATTACTAAATACTCGCCATCGCTTTGAGGTTGCTGAGGTGAACTGTTCGGTTCTGGCAGGTGGGGAGCCGGGCGGGGCTCGGGCTTTCACAGTAGGCTCGGGTTGATTAAAAGTGTTTCAACACAGTGGTGACCGGTGCTACCCAACTGCTTGCCATGAGGAAACTAACAGCATCATATATTACAACTATCGGCTGGGGATGGGAAGTGTTCCCACATCATTCACAGCACGAGAAGCTGATTTAAAGGGGTGAGGCATTTTTAATATTGCCCCAGTGAAAGGAAAGAATCGGTCTCTGTCAGCTTTAAGTGAGTTTATGTGCTCAAAGCTTGGCTACTGCAACATTTCAATCAAAGCATTAAGTTTTATAGTAGGCAGGCCATAGTGAGTTATAGTCAAGTTGATGTCTAGCGGTATGTTTAGATCTGTTTGATCCAAGGAATGGAAGAACAGCAGGTAAGAAGATTTAATGGGTCACTGGGCTTCATTATTTTCCCAATATTACAACATGATGCAACTCCCCATTAAAGGACAAAATTCAAGATTATGAAGAGATATCATCAGAACCCACTGTCCATTTCATTCATTATTCATTATGGCACGAATCATGAACTGTCAGATGATTATGGTATTTTTTTTATGTGGTGCTCTTCTAGACTAACTTATCACTTAATGTTAGACTTTAGAATAGAATACACATTTACCCATGTATTCATGCAGCTCTTTATTTTTTATTCTGCACCTTAAACCTATATCTATCTATAACTTGCATGCCTGTGAGAGACTGCGAGAGGAGGTTGGAGTACCCAGAGGAAATCCCCTCAGACACAGGCAAAATGTGAAACCTCCACAAAGAAAGGCCTGCAGCTGACCAAAAGGACGAAACCCAGAACATTCTTGTAGTGGTTATCCATCCATCCATCCATCCATGAGTTGTTGCTTTATGTTTCATGTTAGCAACCATTGCATTGTTCTTCCTCGGCTTCCATGCATTCATCATACTGCAGTTTACAGTGTGCTTTCAAGTGTTTGAAGAAGTTAGTTGGCTTGCTTTGTGACAGACAAAGCTCTTCAACCCTCTTCCTAAAATTTATCGGCATCACTTGCTCTAAAGCCAAAGTATTTCCAACTATCTCCTTCAAGCGACAAGCTCTTCGCCTTCTGCTGTGGTTGACATTTGAATTTTGTAGTATAAATCTGTCTTTTTACCTTATGTTACTGCTACAGGGAAATTCAAGCTGTGTGGTGCAGTGAACAGCTTTAATTTGCACATGCAGGCATGTGGTCAGGTACTGATTTGCTTTTGCTTTGCGTTCAGCTAGTGAAGCTTTTCAGTATTGCCCGTTCATATTTATTTAATTGTGGAAAGTCAAACTCATGAAATGTAAATTATTTGAACAGCCTTAAAATGTAGCCCTGCTACACTCAATAATGGAGCGATTTCGGACTCAGCTAAAACTCTTTATTCAAGGTGTATGTATTTATGCCACTTGTATTTTTGCCTTAATATCCATGTGGTTCGTGACATAAAAATATAACTAAGTATAACAGGGGTAAGTCCATTTTGTGCTTAAAACAGTGGTATGCTCAACTACATATAAATGACAGCAACTTCAAAATAGAACAACAATAAGATGGTTAAAGATAAGAAATTATGGCAGTAATATTTAAAAGAATCTTTGCTCGTTGCCAGCAGGAAACATCTGGCTGAACAGTCATAATCAGACAGATATTAGTAATACATAAAAGTACAGACCCCTTATTCATTTCAGGGAATACAAAGTACATCTAGATGATTTGGTAATTTCAGTGGCGTGAGCTACACTTTATCTGGTCACATAAGGACAAGTATGTGAAGGTGTGGTTCGTGAATGGATGGCTGGGTAATCATAATTTATCGCCCCAGTGGCCTTGCTCTTTGGTAGAACTAAACTAGAATTTCTGCCAGCACACAGTTTGTGTAGGTTCAAGCCTTTTGAAAGACTTCTACCTTCACTTCTCCCCTCAGCTCAACTGATTTCACCCTAGGCTAAAATGTCCCTTTTACTCCTGCTGTTTCACCTTCCCTTATATGACCATCCCCTGCTCCCCCTGCGGTGGGCCAGCCTGCCACGTAAAGAACCTTCCCCGTGGAGAAAGAGGCTCCACAGGTAAGAGCGGCCTGAGGACGAGCTCTCCTGCTGGGCGGCGACACAAGCTCCCACACTCTGCCCTTTCTCTGGTGACAGCTAAAGTCCTCCTTTTACAGTCACCCACCCACACACACACACACACACACACACACACACTTGAAAGAAGAATCCAAACTGCTGATTGCCTTGTTTATGAATGTCTCAAATGTTTTTTTGTTAGTTCTCTCTGCGTGAGCTCTTGGGTCACGACACCCGCTGCCATAAGGCTTGTTATCATGGCTGAATGAATGAAAGAATTCACAGAAGTCAAAAATGCCCAAAACACAGTATATTTTTATAGAGTATCCTTGTTCTTCTCTCCTCAGTTGCCTTGGGTAAAGCGACAGAAGCAGCACAGGCATACATGGCCACGCACTCAGGGGCTTCCCGCTGTGTCTTGCTTTCAGTCCGAAGCTATTTCAAATGTTATTGATGTGTCTGCCAACTGTGAGCTTTCTAAACAACTACCCTGCTGCAACAGGTTACAAGTCCAGCTTCCCTCTCATTAGGCTCTAATTGATTGTAATCTGCCCTTTGAGAAGTACTGGCCCGCTATGGGGTTGTTCTGCACATGTGAGCGCCCCCACTGTCCCTTGTACTTGTCCACCTCACTCACCAGCAGGGTCTGGAGTACAGACACAATTGGTCCTCTCAGATGGAATCATTAAAGCGGGCAGGATAGCATGAGCTCTTTCATACAACAGGCCTAAGCGGACCAGCTTGAGACCAGGGACAGTGGCCACTCTGCCTGCCCAGTGGGAGAGCCCCATCCTGGGTAGGCTATTGTTGGCCTCACCCCTCGACTGACTGCCTGCGGTTCTGACTGCATTGGCTTGATTTGTATGCCAAGGTCCTGGACTAAAGACAGCCATGCAGGGGAGCTGGGTCAATATTGGTTTTGAGAGCTGGAGGAAAAATGTCAAAATGTTAAATTCTATTGACTTCCCCCCACTGCTATTTGTTTCTGTGGCAAAAGCCCTAGTGGGCCATTAGTGTAAACAGGGCTTTGTCTTAGGGCTCAGCTTCCAGCAGGAGGTTTGTAGAACAAAACCCAGAGACAGAGGGTCTAGTCTGACTCATAAATGGCTGAGCTGTGGGGCTGAAGAGAGACCTTAAAATGACTGTGATACTGAAAGCACACTGTTTTGATCTCACCTGACACTGTTAAAGTCGGACTGCTCTCTCTGAAAGTCATGCCACGGGAATGATCTGAAACCACGAGAGAGAGCTTAAAACTGACTGTGACAACTCTTGTTTTGTGTTTTCAAAAGGTAAATATCAGGAGTAACATAATGAATATTTAAGAGTAATCAGAGTTTTCGCTTGTCGCTTTCTATGAGTGTGTGTAATGATTTCTTGACATCTTTGTATGCATTGATCTTTCCCAACATGCAAATTTCGCACCTGTGTCTTTGTCCAAAGGCTGATGGGGTAACAGTGAAGAACAGCTGTTTTACAGCAGTACACCCTTGTTTCTTTTGCTCTGGGCTCTCTTGTCGCTTTCAAGCCTCCTTCCGGGAATATGGGATTCTTTTTTAAAATCAGTTCAATTAACATGGGGCCATAAACCTGTTCTCCTTGCCTATTTTCTCACGCTTGTCCTCTGTGCTTTCTCTGTGGTTTCTTTTATTAGGTAATAGACTTTTGTTCTGCTGCGACACTGCATCACTTCCTCTGTGGGCATACAGCGATGGAAGGATGCAAGCACAGAGGCAAAGGTACTGAAAGGAGGGACACTTTTTTGCCAAAAATTGCTGTTTTTTTGTTGTTGTTGGGGTTTTTTTTTTTTTAAATCTGTGAATGGCTGATTCAACCTTATGTGCACCTTTATGTTGTGCTTGGTAAATGATACTTAGTTTTACCACTGCTAATGGATTACTTAGCATGCAGTCATACTGAAAAAGAACATTTGTGGGACATCACACATTGCTGCAAAGTGGCATGCTTCACTAATTGTGCACCAAAGGATCAGCAAAGGTTGCAAAAGCATGCAATGTACCTACTTACTGACGCTTCTTCCTAAATTGTGCCGTAAAGTAGTCTGACAAGATTTGCTCAGCCCCCTTACGTTTTAGGCAAACAGCATTTTTACAGTCCGTGTGAGTAGGTGCACCTTTAAATGGATCACAAAGGTCACAGAAAGGTGAATAAAAGTCCTCATATACCCAAGTGTTGGTCCGATTAAATGAAATTAAATGTGATTAAGGGCGCGTCTGTGATGGAAAAACGGATAAAAACAGAATGAGTAAACAAGGCAAGCATTTACTGTGTGTTTTAGTCAGTCTCTGGAACCCGACATAACCTAAGAGTGGCAGACCTACTCAGCTGGCACAAAAGACAATGAAACCAGTCAGACTGTCCCATCCAGTCCAGCTGTCACTAAACCAGCTGGGTTAGTAATGATGCATAAGTCAGGGTCAGATGAAAGCAAACCTTTTTATCAAGTGCCGGTGTTTTTTTCACGCGATTGATTATCTTCTTCGTTTTCTTCCGGCCGCTTCCCCGAAGTGGATTATCTGCCTCCATTTGTTGCCCTTGACACAACATGTGATATCAGTGTTACTACAGTGGGCTAGACATACACAACACACCAGTATCTCTTTCAGCACATGAGTGAAAACAGGCCCAGGGAGGAAAATCCACGAGCAGCACTTCACTGCAAATCCACTTGTTTCATGGCTGCTTTGGTAACATTTGCACTGACTCTCATGTTTATGTGACATAAATTCATCAGCTTGTGATTAAAAAATAAATAAATCTGAAATGGTAAAGATGGCATTCACCCTGCCACCAAAAAAGAAGCTACACAGAATCATGTTGTTGCACTGATGCATGGGCACAGCTTTTTCTAGTATCGTGGAAAAGGTGTAAGCAGAATGAGCCACGGACGTGGATAATGCCAGCTCTCTGCACTGAGCTGTAGATGACATCATGATGTTTTAAACCTTTGCACATGTGAGTAGAAATATAAATATTAAACAAAAAAAAACTTTATTTGGACCAAATTTTTTAAAGCTCTTTGAGCCTGATACAATTTTATGTACTCACGAACACTGAAATAAGAAAGTTACGGAAAGATAAAGTTGGGGTTAAACTGCAGTTTTATAATATTAACTCCATGTTATCAGGTTACTTTTGGTGCCCTACATGATGGGGACTGCTTTCTATTTGTCACTGCACCTTCTGGTCTGCATTTAGGTGGGAGGGCTCCTATACAGGCCACATTTATAAGGGTGATTACAGCTGAAAAAGGCCACTCAATGAGATGATAACATTGAATGTGGATTTTTTCAGTCTAGACGGACTTTTGGAAACAATGACACAGTTGCTCATGTTTACTTCTTGACTGGGTCTTATCAGTCACAATTCAAGGCAAAATCATTGAATCCTACTGATTAATTCAGGAATTTGTGACCTTGTTGTCTATGCTTGCAACTGCTGTGTTTTTAAATTTTGCATTTCACTCTGATCCGTGTGTGTGTGACTGGTCTTGTGTGGTCTTGTGTTTGTAGGCAGGATATTTTCACCTTCACTAAATGGTTTTGCTTTACAATTAGTGAGCAGACTTTGAGCAGACCGTCTCTCTTCGAGTAACTCCATATACTCTATAGAGAAAAAAAAGTTACAATACAAGTAACGAGAAAAGGCATCTGCCGCCTCGGTGAGTAAAGAAATGCAATAGTTGTAAAAAGGCAGGCACCTGTGGTCACAGCATGGCCTCCTAATCCCCATCTCTACTCCAGCAAACAACCCACAATTCCCTTCAGTCGGGCTGACTTTGCATGAATATATTTGCTCATTGTGATTGCCAGCTTTCTGCCGGCCCCTTCTGCTGAGAGAATGAGCAAACATGTCCCTCTCCCCCGTGGACCTGCTGTAAACCAATGACTCAAAGACGTGGAACAAAAGAAGGGGAAAAGAGCAGTCAGAAAGGTAAAGAAAAGTCAGTTGAAATCTGAAAGGCACTGGAGCTGAAACAGAAAGGATAAGAAGACCGTGTTTGTCTCCAACTGCTACTGAAACCAGCGGCAGAGTTCAAGGGAAGTGAAAAAAAAAAACCCCAAAGCAAAACAGAAAACAGTAACTTTCTCAAACATGCATTTACCAATAAGTATCCCTTCTCTCTAAAGGAACCAATACTCATCAGTCACTGCTGTATGAAAGGGATGAAGATGTGGCCCTCTGTGGCTGTTGCTCCAGGGAATAGTTGTCCCATACCTGACACCTCATTGTGAACGATCACCTAACGAGTGCACGTCCTCCCCACCCAGGCTAAATCAACTCAGACATTGATGCACTCAACTCTGAGATGGTTCCAAGGTTTTTGCTGTCCCTGTGAGCAGCACCTTTGGTTTTACGCTTTCAGTTATTAAAATGCAGCTTAATTCCTGCTTGTGTTTACGATTAAAGTCGTGCAGGACATTTGAAAGGTCCTAGTGATTATAAGTGGTTTAGAGTTTAGAAAACATGAAACAAAACTAAAAATAGAATAAAAAATAGAGCCAGGCTACTGAATTTAGTTTGAAGAAAAAAGAGAATTCGGGATGTGACATTAGTCATTAGTCACCTGGAAACTCAAGCTGCATTAGCTACACTACGAAGTGACATCATGAGAAAACACCTGCTTGTAGGATGCAAAACACACTGCTTGCCCAGGAAACAGCTGCCCATCTATTGTTGTCTGGAGTTTTGCTTTATGGACAACATGAACCTCTCAACAAAGACAAGTCCCTGTGGATGACAATGGCCTAAGTAGGAGGCAGTGTGAAGGGCATGCAGTGTTAAATGAAGTGCAATGTCAGCCTTTTACTTGTTTTTATTGGGCAGTCAAGTCGATGGCGCAGCTCTGTTGGGGGCAGCAATAAAAGAGGAGGGAAGATTCCTTCACACTTAGGTGTCTATCCTGCTATCAGATCCTTACATTAGCACACAGACAAACACCAGCTAGATCTTTACTTTGAGTGCACAGTACTGGGTGTAATGTATCGTGAACTTTTTAATATTTTATTATTCTGAAAGAGCTTCATGACTTACTAACATGTTTTTCTGCCAGATGTAAGCACTGCCATGATGCAAATGCAGACAAATCTTGACACAATAAGTGACAAAGCTGATAAAACAGGTGAAGGAAAAACCCGAACCTTTCCTATGATTTCAATCTGACTTTCAATATTACTCTATCATAAGGGCACAAGGGGTCATTCAGTTAGTGTGAATCATGAATCTACTTTCACAGGCTGTTTCTAGTCTGAATGCAAACTAGCTCATAACAATTTAACCTGTTATGGGGCAAATGTGTGTAACAAGCTGTTTTGTTTAGTTTTTGAGCTAAGCTACCTAGCTAAGCTAAGCTAAACTAAACTAAGCTAGGTTTTTGAAATGTTCACAACCACACAATCTATGTTCCTGAACACAAAATATATTCCTTATTTTGTTTACATGAACACATCTTTTAAGCATCCTTGTCTCATGTCTACACCATAATTCATTGAAATCTTCATGCGGCCGCAGAGTCAATCTGCTGTTTTCCTGCTGAGGGTACAGGCTCCTCATCACATCGAGGGGCCAAGACTTGGTTTGTTAAAAGGGAGTTTATTCTTACCACTATCACCAACTGCTTGCTCATAGGGTGTGAGGTTGTTGGGGTCTTACTTTATTAGACTCTTTACCTTACACTCTAAAGTGTAAGGCAACTGTTGTTGTGATTGGGCACTATGTAAGTACACCCATTTTCAGCCAGAACACTGAAAATGGGTGGTGGATGGGTCTTCTGGCATGACAATAATGCAAAACATACCACCAAGGCAATAAAGGAGTGGCTAAGGAAGAAACACATTCAGGTCATGGAGTGGCCTAGCCAGTCTCCAGACCTCAGTCCTAAAGAAATCCTGTGCAGGAAGCTGAAGCTTCGACTTGACAAGCAGCAACTGAGAAACGTAGCGGATTTAAAGGATTTCCGAAAAAAAGAGTGGGACAAATTCCCTCCTGACATGTGTGCAAACCTGGTGACCAACTACAAGAAATGTCTTACCCCTGTGTTTATCAGCAAGAGTTTCTCCACCAAGTATTAAAGTCATATTTTGCTTGTGGACCAAATACCGATTTCACTCAATGACTTGCAAATCAATTTATAACTTTTATGTAATGTGTTCTTTCTGGATTTTTGGTTGATATTGTGTCTCTCTCCACTATAATGAAACTTCCGTAAAAATTCTAGACTGTTCATTTATTTGTGAGCAAACAAATTCGACAGGGGATCAAATGATTATTCCCCCCAATGTTTATATCAAAAAAGCCCACATTTGGAGGATACATGAGACAGCTGGCACAAGTCATTTTAGTTTTACACCTGCTTTGGTATCGTCCGTACAGTTAAGCTGTGTCTTAGCTGTTGTTTGGTTTGGTTTAGCCAATAAATGTACTGGGTTAGTTTTACCAAAATTTTAAGATTACTAAGGCTGCTGAGGAATCTCAAAAACACACATGGTGCAGGCAAAACATATACTTCCTATTAAAATACATTCCCTTCTACGGTGACTGTTGCACACTCCCACAAAGACCACTACAAACACCAGGGAATATAAGTTTTCTTATTACTGCTTTATTGTCCCCGCTGCATGCACTGTTGCTGACCTAGCACTTTAGCGGTTATCAGTAAGCACAACAACTTGGAGGACACACATGCATCCACACACCCTCTGATGAACACATTTCCATCACTCAGGCCTGAGCCCAGTTTTAGGACTAAGCAAAAACCTTGCATAAGAACATTTTTTTTTTGACAAGAGATAAATTAGTTAGAGATGCAATTACAGACCATTTTCATATTTCTGCAAAGAAACCAGATGTGACTTGTAATTCTCACATAATACTTTATCTGCCAGCACACCAAACACATTAAATATGGTGTACAGGATTAAAGTGCACCTATAAACATGCATGAATGCAACACTAACATAATATCCTTGTTTTAAACTCAATAACACAGAAACTGTATAGCAGGGTGAGGGAGGGAGAGGGAGCTGCTGCATAAACTGGCAGGTTGTAAACTGAATAAATAAACAGATCTAACCGGCTGTTAAAATATCACAGCATACAGTGCATCCATTGTGTAACCAGGATGATCCTCACCAAGAAGTTTTCCCGTCTTTATTGTTGGGATTGTCTCACTAAGATCACCCAGACAATCCTTTGTGTGTCCCAGCTTAAGTTGTGTATGCAGAGGAAAGCCTGTAGTTGCCTCCACCTATCTAGCTTCTTAACAATGAAATCTATGAGAAGGACTTCTGTTTAGTTTCAGTGCACTCAGATATCTGAATTTCTGCTCGGCTGGTGCCATTTAAATATTTTGTGTTTGGACCTAAAATTTAAAAAAAATAAAATAAAAAAATCTTTTGATAACTTTCATGTTGACAGCTTGCAGGTTATTATAATTAAGGCAGTGTCTTTTCTTTTAGTTATATACACAGACTGTATACAAAAGATGGATGATGACATCCCTCTTCAGTCTGTGGACTCCACATTAGCATTTTGGAACTTAACACTAGCATTTAGGTCAGTGTTATATTGTTGTTGAAGCCACAAGTGAACATATTTGGATGAGCCGGTGGGCTGAGATGAGGCTAAGCTTAGACAAAAATATGATATATGATTAGTGCAATGAATTGTATCTAGGGTTCTTTTAGTTTTACTGAATGTGTAGCACTTAACTCTATTCATCCATTCTCTTCCACTTATCCTTATCAGGGTCACGAGGGAGGGGGGGTATCCCAGCTAACATAGGGCGAGAGGCGGGGTACACCCTGGACAGGTTGCCGTCTGAAGCAGGGATAACACATAGAGACAGACAGTACCTGGGGAAAACCCACATAAGCTCTGGGAGAACAAGCGAAAGCCCTACAGAGAAACCCAAGTCAAGTGGTAGATTCAAACTTAAACCCCTCTTGCTGTGGGGTGATAGTGCAGACCACTGCACCACTATAGTGTACTAAATAACACTTTAATAAAATCCAAAAACAGGGATGTCAAAATGACGTCAAGGGACGTCATACAGCCCACTTTGATCTTAAGTGAAATTGTCCTTTCTGTCAATGAAAAGAAATGTAACTATATATTTAATCCCTTACTATAAAAAAGAAATGTAATTTCAGCAGCATTTCTTTATTCACGTAGTAAAGAAATGGTCAAGAAAAGGTTCAGAAAAGGTTCTGGTACCTCTTTGCCCAGACTATCACGTAAATATAAAAACAGAAGATTTTAATTCATTCACAGAATTCATTCACTTTTTTTTCTTCGCTTCAAACACTTCACTTACAGAAAGAAGAAGACAAACCCCGACCCTCAGATGGTCTGCACCACGCAGGCACTGATGTTATTTGTCAGACGATACCACTAAAATATGCAGTTCAGTGACGTGAATTACTGGAGATGAAGCCTAGCAGAAAGATATAGGTTGGCACACCTGTCAATCAAAGCGTCCACGCCTCAACTTTGAGCCTCAAAAAAATCCAGATGGGTGAGTTTTTGAAAAATCTAATCCCTGTGCAGTTGTTATGAAAGGGACAAACCATCCATAGAGATCAATGTCATTCATTGTGCCAATGCTCTAAATATATTTAATATTATGTTTTAAGTGGGCCATTTTAGCACGTGTTGGCCTAATTTCTCACACCCAGAGGTTGTTGACTGGCAGAGATTCAGTTCAGTGGGAAAAAAGCATCTTTTATCAGCCTTTCAAACTACAGTTAAGGGTAAAACCAGAGAGATATACAATATGCCTTATAATAAATGATAACTATATAATACAAAGATCTGCACAAGCAGTAAAAGTGAAACAAGACAAGACAAAAAAAAGAAGAAAAAACCCCAGCTCTTACAGCTGCTCAGTGAAGGATTAAGCGTGTTTTCAGGCAGAATCCTGGAATTAAAAAAAAAAAGTAATTCACAGTGCTTATTTTGAAACACAATGAAGAAGCTGATCCACTAATTCAGTGCCACAGGTGCACAAATACCTGTGTAAGCAGAGTTAATACTGATAAAAGCTCCTGGAAGAAGAAAAAAGGAAGGAGAAAAAGTTCCCACACTTTGACTGTTTTGTTTCTCTGTGTCCTTTTTTTCAGTGCTGCCAAAATGTAAAGCAGCATGCCAGCCTTGAATGAAAAACAAAATGATGGGGGAGGGGAGAAAGAAAAAAAAAAGAGAATGGAGTAGAGAAAAACCAACAGTGACTCGTGTAACTCACCTGTTGGTGAGAGTTTTTGTTTGGTGTTCATTCAGACAGTAGTCGGCCGGGCGGCCCCTCCCTGAGGCTGCTTTGGTTCCCAGGTAGGGAGAAGAGTAATGGGAGGAGAGTTCCCACCACACTCCCTAACCGTTCTCACCACAGCTCATTGGTCAGAAGTTGCCTCATCGTTGGAACACGACACCCTTCCAGCAGCGCGGGCAGGTGTATGGATCTGCAGGCCAGAAGTAGCTGATAAGTGTGTGTGTGTGTGTGTGTGTGTGTGCGTCAGACACGAGGACAAAGAGACGCGCGAGAAGAACGAGGGGGGGGGGGGGGGGGGGGGGGGGGGAGGGGCAGGT
>VUQG01006042.1:36595-68439 GCA_015106755.1 Etia nguti | reverse complement strand
TTTTTCCCTGAAACTTATAACATGACACAACATGAGGAAAACTTAAGCTCACATGGGCATGTGCTGGTAGACAATATATTTGTGGAATCAAAAGCTAAACTCAAAGCAGTTTTGAAGTCTACTGTTTATCTTTCAAAAGACTTAAAGAATTAAGTGTGTGAGTGTGTGTGTATGTGGGTGTGTGAATGAACAATTAAATGTGTCTGAGGGTGTGTGTGCGTGCATATGCGTGTGCGTATGTGGTAAGGCGTGTGCCTCTGGCTTCTGCCTCTGTGTTTTAATGTGTGTCAGTCTGCAAGCGAGGCAATGAGCCCGGCTGTGTGCCTGCTGGAACTGCACGTGTGTGTGCGTTTCTGTCTGTGTGTGTGTCTGTACGTGTGCGCGCGGCTGCTGACGGGACCTGTCACTATCAGGCCCACACATCTCTGGCACCGTCTGCGTTGACACTCTGCCCGAGGGGGAACGAGCCTGCAGAGGTTGAGGAGAGCAGCGGTTTCCCACGGCTGCTGCTCTCAGTCCCGGCCCTGCCTCTGCATTCCACGGCTGCCAGCGCTCTGTAAATGTTTGGACAGCCTTGAACAAATAACACACCTTGAAAGGCACAAGCACAGGCCCTCTCTGCCTCTCTCTGCACAGCCCGTCTCTTCACCCACCTCCTTGAGCTCACATAACTAACACCCCCACCCACCCAAACCACAAATCTACCTCCCTCGCAGCCCCCCGCCTGGCTACTGCCTCTCTCAAACTTTCCCAGCTTCACTCTCGTGCACAAATAAACACCAGCCCGTACTCTGTTACTATTGTACACTTGCATATACAAACATGCAGACACACACCTGTGTACATGTAAATAAATACACCACCGAGACTGTTTTAACTTTTCAGGAATATGTCCACAAACACTGAGTTTGAGGACAAGTACGTTTTTCTAAAGATTTTTTTTTTTTAACAGAACATGCAAATAATGGGCTGCAGATGCATTTTGATCTGTCCTGAAAGTGTTTTTTGCTTTAGCGCCACTGTTGATTGCACCTTTCATTCTGGCACCATGATCTGTGGAAAAATTAAACAATCCCAGTAGTTTTTAGCCTATTTGTGTGACTGTCCATATTTGTGTAGATTCAGTAGCCACACTCAGTTAAAGTAAAGCTCTTCGATGCCAAGATGTAGGGAAAATGGTTTCTGCCCACATCCACAGTGGTTTATTCCCAGGAAGCGGCTCCCGACACATCTAACCCCATTTGACATTTTTCGTGGGTGGGAACCGAGTGATGGACTCAGCTCAGTATCCTAGGAAATATGTACTCACTGGATTATTCCACACCCAACAATTTATGTTCAAATGCTGTCCAAATGCAGGAAGCAGTCTGACCTTTAAATGGACGTGCATGAAAAACTCTGACTTTTTTAGGCTAGAATTTGCACTTGATGATGGATCTGTGGTTGGCGCTCGTAACCAAACAGTAGGAGTCCTTAATTCCTATACTTGTCAGCAGGAGTCATTTGCGATTAAGATGTTTCCTTAAACTAGCCACACGCTAACCATCCACAGCCTTCCCATCCTTATTTGTTATAACCATAACCAGATAATACGGAATGTAAGAATTTTATCAGTCCTGTCCGAGAGAGAGAGAGAGAGAGAGAGAGAGAAAGAAAACAAGCTGAATTTTCCACTGAAAACAAAGAATACAAAAAGTCTACATGAAACCAGTTTATTCTTGCCATATGAGGTACAAAATTGCAAGACTCTCCACTATATCCAGTGACAGTTTGGTCATTGTTTAAGCGTGCAAAACTTTAATGCTGCAATAAAAAAGCACTATTGAAGCTCATACTGAGGACAAAGTGTGGTGGAGGAGAAAAATGCATGTAAGTTTCATGCCATGAGAATATTAGTGAGGTTTGCGGTGTTTGATGTGATAAAGAAGCTTGATGTGCATGCTTTGATAGACATGCACCCCACCCCCAACAATCCCCCCAGCACATGCATTTAGTTTACATGGCTTCCTAACCACACAAACACTTCCTGCCAAAGATGAGTTGCAAGCATGATGATAGGTCTCAGGTTTGGTTAAATGACTTTGCTTTACCTCACTTTAACAGAGCTATGCTTCAATAACCGAAATTACTACTCTCAGTTCAGTTCAATTCAATTCAATTTTACTTATAGTGCCAAATCACAACTACACTCTCAAGGCGCCTCAAGGCGCTTTATATTGAAAGGTAAAGACTCTACAATAGTTCAGAAAAAAACTCCTGTGAGCAAACACTCAGTGACAGTGGGAAAGAAGAACTCACTTTTAACAGGAAGAAACCCCTGACAGAAGATGGCTCAGGCAGGGGCAGCCATCTGCTGCGATTGCTTTGGGGTGAGGGGAGGAAGACGGGACAAAGGGCATACTGTGGAAGAGCCCCAGAGATTAATAATAACTAATGATTAAATGCAGAGTGGTGTATAAACACACAGAGAGTGAAAAGAGGTGAGTGAAGAGGAAACGCTCATCATGGGAAGCCCCCAGAAGCCTAAACATACTGCAGCGTAACTAAGGGAGGATCAGGCCTAACAATTCTATAAGTTCTATCGAAAAAGAAAGTTTTAAGGCTAATATAAAAAGCAGAGAGGGTGTCTGCCACTCTAATCCAAACTGACTTTGACGCAGAAGTTTTCACAAAACACTCTGGTGACCAAGAGAGCTGAGCTACTGTGATTCAAAACATGGCTATCAGCGTGATCCTCTCATACACTATGTGAACAGTGCATTCCTTGGGCACCAGGCTTCATGCACAATAACATGGCACAATAATAATGAGGCTGAAGCAGTGTGAAATCCCACACAGCCACCGACGCTGCACTGTGATGTCTGCCAGCAGCTGTGGAATCTGGAGTTTCTTGCTCATGGTAAATCCCACGAAACATAATGCAGGACAACTTCCACTGCAGCAGCCACTCAAATGTGCCTCTGTTTTCATTGTCGGGAGGCCTCGGGGTACATATTTCTGTAATTTGGCTTCTATGCTCAGCAGTTTTGCAGCTGTGATGACATTTGGGTGTCGCCCCCCTGTTTCTCACGATCTCGCTGCCAATGCTGCTCCGGCCACTGGTCGCCAGCCAAGACTGAGGTCTGTGTGTCAGCCCCCACTTCTTATGTACACATGAACACTGAGAGAAGGTGCTTTTGAAAAAAAAAAAACAACACTACAGGCAAATGAGTTCAACTGTGGACTTTTTCTTTTTGTCAGGGTCGGTTTTCTAAAGTTTGTGTCAGTGGATTCAGGGCAGAAGAAGAGTGTCAGAAGTACAGAAGAGTGAAATGGTTCGGTTCATGCACAGCATTTGTTTGGTGCTTTGTAGGTGACTCTGGAGATTTTATTCTTTTGTATTGGGAATTAAACTGTTTTTTGTCATTTGAGTTTCTGTCAGGGTGTCGTTGTTGATTTATGCAGCCTTTAATAGTGAGAAAAAAGAAAGGTGGAGCTACATATTGTAGTTAGCTTTACCGAACACTGTTATAACAGAAAACCAGAGCTAAATTTTCTCTGGGAGGCATAACTGCTACCCTTTTGTGACCTGTATTAATCTAAATGATCACTTTTCTTTTTTTTCCATTTCTCTACTGCAAAGAGCAATCTGAAATGATTTCCTGGTTGGGAAGAACTAATGAATAGGGCAGAGGACAGGGTTGAAGGAGTGATGAGCGTGGGAGCTCCCCGTGGTATTCCCCGCCTGCTTGTTCTCAGCTGTCCTCCTGGAAACCTCGGTCCAGCTGCCGCCCATTACACCAGGAATGTAAGTTTGGGTCAGATGCCAGGAGTGTGGTGGCACCTTAATGACAGGGTGACCATGGGCCCAGGCCACTTGTGAGTTATTAACATGGCACACTTAAATCCTTCCCATGCCCCTCGGCTACCCCTCCTTTAACCACCCAGCCTGACAGCAGCTGCCGGACTCTCAGTTTCCCAGAGTCAGGAAGCAGGGAGTGTGTCAGCATGTATGCATGTGTGTGCGTATACGTCTCGGGGTGGGGAGTTTATGGGGTCACGGTATCTGATTAATTGGTCAGATATGCATACCAGTGGTTCTTGTTTTGTCTGTCAGGGTTTAGGCTGATTTGTGTAATCGCTTGAGACAGCAAAGGCCTTACATCTGAGGAAAACTTTGGAAATATGTATAAATCAAACAAACAACATATGATTGAAGTGCAGACTTTTAGCTTTAAATCAAGGGGTTTAACAAACTAACTGCAGCCAATTTTATACAAAGTCCCCCATTTTCAGAGGTCCAAAACTATTGAACAGTTGACTTATTTCATGGTCAGGTGAGACCTGCCCATTGGTATTTCATGACAAATGAAGATGATAAAAGATCTGCAGGTTATTCCAAGAATTAAACTTGCATTTAGAATTCACTAGTTACTGGAACTTATCAGTAGAGATGCCGATGCAAGTGAAGGAGGCCATCGTTAGGTCAGAACCAAAATAAAAACTTTAAGAGTAGCTGATATATCACTCTCAAAAAAGAGTGAATGCATTGTTCAATTAATTTACCAAGTAAATTAGTGCATAATTATATCTTTCTTTAAGAAAAAGCCCTTAAAACATCTGACAACTCAAGAATACCATTGAGGAGATAGGAGTATCATTGTTAACATCTGCAATCCAGAGACACCTTCATGATTTTAAATAAGGAGAGTTTACAACAAGTTGCAAACTTAAGAACCTGAAGGCTAGATTAGACTCCCAGTAAACATCTAAAACAGCCCCTGGACAATTATAACCAAGATGAACTTGTACCAGAATCATGGGAAGAGAAAAAGATGGAGAAAGAGTGAAACAGCTGATGATCTGAAGCATATTGCATCATCTATCGAACATGTCAGAGCATGGCTACCAGTGGAACGGGCACCAATAAACTTGTGTTTATTGGTGATGTGACTGTTGATATAAGTAGCAGGTTGAACTGTGAAGTGTACAGGGCTATACTTTGCTCAGATTCAGACAGATGCTGTAAAACTCATTGGACAGCACTTCACAGTTGAAATGGATAACGTCCCAAATCTTACTGCAAAAGCACCCCAAGAGTTTCTCAATGCAGACACTGCAGTAAAGGCCCAGCAGAGCATCTCAGGAGAGGAAACATAGTGTTTGGTGATGTCCATGGGTTTTAGACTTCAGGCAGTCATTGACAGGATTTTCATCCAAGTAATAAAAACAGTTCTTCAATTTAAAATTATGCTAGTTTGTAAAATTACATCAGAGCCTCTGAAAATGGGGGATCATGTAGGAACATCTTGAATTTCAATCACATCTTAATGACTTGATTTTGAAGTCAATGTAGTGGTGTACAGAAACAAAATTCCAAAAACTTATTAGCCTAACTGAATGTTTATTACCCTTTTATTAATATTATTTATAGACATTTGGTCCATAAGAGAGAACCAAGGAATTATGAGATGAATGAATATTTTAGACAAATGTTACATTGAAGAAGAATTGTGGAAAATGTGAACTGTGAAGGTTTTCGGTGTAAAAGGAAAAAACTTTAATTGACTGGATGTGGTTGTGAATGAACCTATATACTTAAAACCACTGCATGTGACTCACTTCCTGGCTCTGCACCATCAAAGGTAAGTGAGTCTCTGAAGTGCTTTTGAAATGACCAAGGAAGGAAAATAACCACTCTCATTTTCAGGACTTTTTGGAATTCCGCTGAGTGTACATCAAGTCCATTTATTTTCTCTGATCGTCTGAATGTAAAACATGTTTGTCATTGTTTGAACTGGCTTGATTGACAGAATTTAAGGACTCCACTCATGCCACTATGTGTGAGCCAGGGAGTGTTACAAGCACCAAAATCTTGTGGTTGGCAGTTTTTCTTTACATCGTCTCTCAACATATTCAGGCAGTGAGCACCTGGGCGGATCATTTTGGTCCTAATGATATAGCCAACAAAACAACCCAAATGGTACTTGAGGAAGTTTTTTAGAGCCTGGGCCTAATTACAACACAGGACAAAAAAATCAAACCACCCCTTACTTAATTGGCTTCTTTTCTTTCATGCTCCTATACATGGCCATTCAATCATGAGATGAAGGCAAACAAAACCCTTGCTTTCTCCTTGACCCAAAACACTCCTTTAATTGCCACTGCATGGTGAGCTATAGCTGTAGATGGACAACTAGTTAGTATAGCATCCCAACAGTCTGCCAGGGCACTATAAGATAAACACACAATGGTAAATTCGGGGGGGCCAAAATCAAAGAATGTAATTATTTTTACACTTTAGTATTACATGCATATTACCTATAGCTTTGCAAATGTTAGGTATCACAATAAATTGTGAAGAGTCTGATGGCAGGAAATTGGTTGGTATGCTTTCACGTGAGTCAGACCACTTCCTTGATTTGACTCATGTGAGACTGTGAGCAGTATTTTTTGCATTTGCTTTATTTTGAAAGATCCACACTCTGTAAAATCTAAAGCGACAAAGTCGCTGCAGTGCTCACACTGAAGAAAAATCGTGGCTTACTGACATAGTAACATGAGTTTCTCTCCATGCTTGGAGTCAGAAATGCATGTTGTGGGGTTAAGTGTTACTCTGCATCATGCGTCTGTTGTCGAGGTCATGACCCAACACATTCACACATGTGGCATCTGCACAGTTGGTGCATGCCAGAGCACAGCTCCGCATGCAAGACGACTGAGAGCACATTTGCAGATAAACAATATGACAATATGATAGCTATTAGGAAATACTTCAAGCTAGCCATTTAGCAACTTTTATCACAAGCTGGATAAAAGATGTAACATATGCAAAAAACAGGAGAATCTCTATTAGAGGACATGCAGCGCCCAATCGCTCATTCATCACAGATGAATACGATTCACAGACGGACAAGTGGAAGAGCTGTTAGCGGCTATTTGTGTGTGTGTCTGAGCCACATTGAGGCCACCGTGTGGGACCCTCTTTTCACTCTCTTCCCCTCGCACGGCTGCTTCTAATCTCTGACCCCCATCAATAAGATGCATTCAGAGTCCATCAAACAGACGAGCGGCTGCACAGGCAGCAGCAAACCGCTGGGGGGAGAACCATGGGAAACACTCTCTTAATTGTTCCCCAAACCCTTTTAAAGAATATTAAGCTGCATTAGCTGACCATGAGCCTTTCTCCGTGGTGCTTTTCTTCTAGAGAGGGCTACAGCAGCCCACTCAGCCAATAGGCCATTAAACGTGACAGGTCTTTGTGAAGAACATAGAGACAAACTCAGAGGAAAGTACAGCTAGCAAACCCCTGCTTAAATAGCAGGAAGGCTAAGAGGTTAGTTAGCCTCGCATCTGGTTTGTATCAAGCTCTCCGTGCAGTCTGCCTTGCTCCACCAGTCTCACATCTATTAAGGGCTATTAAGTATCCCAGTGAAGTGAGTCTATCCATAACTCTGGCAGGGCCTGAACAGAAACAATACAGGAGGCTCATTATAGGTGCATTTCTCTTCCTTTGGTGATATCATTGATTCACTCATACACCCCGATGGCACTGTAATGAGAAGCTAGAAAACTACAGTAAAAAAAAACAACAAAACGCCTTGAGTAACAGGTTTTTGAATTGGGTATAAATAGCCCAGTCCTTCTCAGTTCCCATAAAGCTTCTTTACTTACTTACTTTCAGCGGTTTCACAAATGTCATATTAAACATATGCTGTAATGAAGAATTACAGTAACTAATGTGCAACTACTGGGGAATAACATTTTTGATGCATAAACAGACAAACATGATGTTAATGCACGTAATATAGATGTAATATTCAATGCAGGCATTAAACATTAATCCACCCATAGATAGTTCTAAATCAAAGTGCATGTACAAGCACATCTTTTTATGATTTGTACCGCTCACTAGATGTCCAGTTCTGACCTTTTCTTGCAACATACTGGATGCCTGATTTCACCGTGTCAAAGTGGTGACCATGCATTTTCATTCTGGAAAAATGGATGAAGTCCTAGGGACTCTGCAAGGTTAGGTGGGTCGTGTGTTCTGTTGTGGCCAAAAAAATCATTTTGCCTTTTTAATGCACTGTGTGATGGCACTTTCACAGCTGAGGTAACCGGGTGTAAAAGAAAAGAAAACACAGCTAGGACAGTGCTAGTATTAGCACGCTAGACTACTAAGGTTACAATTTTTATTACCTTATTCCAAAACATGCAATCATGTGCTGGTGTCTGCACACGACATACCAAGCGATTAAATGGCATTAAAATGAAATAAGACAATAGTGTCACAATATTTTCATATACAATATTGTAACAATACTGCTCATACTCTGCACAGACTCTGCACAGTCATACTTGTTTATATTTATATTTACATTTTATATTTAATTTATTTTAACTAGCAACTTCAAATAAATTAAAAGCAACCAGTTGAGGTGGTTCAGGTATCTGAGTAGAATTCCTCGTGGGTGCGGTGGTCTGGGCATGTCCCACCTGGAGTAGACACTGGGGTAGACCCAGGACACGCTGGAGAGATCACACGTCTCGGATGGCCTGGGAATGCCTCAATAGCCTGTTTTCCACTAGCATCTACTTCACTCAACTCGACTGTACTCTATAGAGTTTCGGTCATTTTCCATTATTATTTCCATAATTGAGTACCACCCCAATGTGGGTGGGATTGTTATAGCAATGACTTTATTTGTATGTGAGACACACACAACACAACAATCGAGGACAACGAGTCGATGGTATACCATATTGGGATATGGCTTTTTGCCAGACTCTGGGTAAAAAAAAGAGAGCCAGCGAAGGCAGTGGGCTGCATGTGTTGCCATTTGCTTCGCTGCCAGGTTTTAAAAATAGCAGGTTTCATTCTTGTGAAGGAGTCTCTCTCTCATGACTCATTTAGTGATGTCAGTCCCTGGCTAATCTGTGGTATTCAGTTTTTAAGAACCAGCAGAGTAGGTTCTTAAACAGTACCTGATACCAAGAACTACCACCTAATGGTAAAACCCTAAAAATCGAGTGGGAAAAAAAAGCAAATGCTAGAGGAGGTGGCTTGATAGAGGGAGGTCTGAACTTCTGACAGACAGATGGGTGGCTGGCTGGCTGGCTGGCTGGCTGGATGGATGGATAGAGCTCAGGCGGTAAAGTTGATCAAATGCTAATCATAAGGTTGGTGGTTTGATCCCTGGCTGCTGTTAGATAGGAAGAACTTAAGTGTGAATGGATGAATGAGGCATGTTTCATGAAATACTTTGAGTGCTCAGGTAGAGTAGAAAAGCACCATTTAAGAACCAGTCTGTTTACAAAATAGTAACTTATGACATTCAAATGAATGAAACTTGCTTTTTCTACCTGAAGAAACCAAGAGTAGGAGTAGTATCTGGGCACTGAAGACCAGTATTAGTATAATTAGTATTAATACTTAGCAGTACGAGGAAGCTAGAAGCTTAATGGTTTTGGATGTACACATACCTAAGACTGTTGACATTTTACAACGTGTCTCTCTGAATTCAGTCAAAAAAAAATGCATCTGCATAATTGCCTTCAAATCATGCATGAAGTGACTTTTTTTTAAGGCTTCTCCTGTGTAAGTTTAGGTCAAAAGATGTTTCTTGATTTGTCCAAAGTGAGTTGCATTATTCCAAGTTGCTGACCCGGTCTTTCTCTATTGTTCTTCATTTTGGCCACATTAAGAAGACTTTATGAGCCTGGAAGGAGTGAGTCATGTGTTAAGGTTGGTGTTAAGCTGCTGTGCCCTTTCAGTGCTCAGGCCTGAACTCGCCTTTTAGCTCTGAGTGACACCAAGGGATTTAGAGGTAATGGCGAAGCATTCAGGAAGGGTTCCGTCTAATTTGAGGGATCAAGTCTTCTGTTAGGCAAAGGATTTATATTTTTAGCAGACTGATACAAGGAACATCACAGTCATTCATTGACTTCTTTCACTCATTCATGAGTGGAGGCAAAACATTCAGTATTTTCTTAGTAAAATCATGCTCATCTAACTCTTTAAGCACATAATCAGTGACTTTACTTGCCACCATATGTTGGACTTTTTTTTTTAACGAATGGAAAAGCTCATTTTCTTCCTTCATTTCACTCATTCTGTGTCTGAACTGCTCGCTGTGACCTTATGACATCATTACTCAAACATTTTGCCTATTCGGTCCCCTCTGTGGGCCCCGAAAACAACATACGTTACATAGAATGGGCCATCCATTAATCAAAAGCAGTTAAGTGCTAAATAGGCAGATCCTAAGGAGCCAGGATGAGAGATCCACCCCTCCCCAAACTAACCACCGCCGCTCGTATCAGTCGACGGAAAGGGGATTCATCACCTTGTCATTCTTAGATAATAAAAAGCTATGAGACGGTGTGGGCTGAGGGGATCGGGAAGAATGTGCGAATCTGTGATGCGCAGGGAATGAGTGCCGATGTTCAGGAATGGGCAGGGTCTTCTTATTGGCGACACAAAGGCGTTGCTGTGCAATCAGCTCGGTGTAAAATCGCCACTCTGTGGCCCTCACAAAGGCTCACAAAGGCAGGGGGCTGGTGGCTGGGGCGGGAGTGCAGCGACACAGCTGTGTGCAGAGCCTACACATCCCGGCTCAATATGGGCTCTCCTCACATCTGTAGCAGCCTGGCCCCTGCTTCCGCCGGGTCCCGGGACAATGAAGGCCCTCGGCCGACCCCTTTGTTGCAAAGTTTTTCAGAGTCCCTTTTTAGCCTAAATCTTAAATATTTCATTAGGCCTCCCTCACCCCTTCTCCCTTTTCACTAGCGTTTTGAAGAGGATCGCCAGGACCTCTAGACTTTACTCCCCTTCGCTGTAGTAACACCCTGAAGACAACAAAAGGTTTCTTCTAAAACTGCTGGGGACCTGCTGTTACTCGAAAACAGGCGCTGTTTAAAATTAAACAGATAACGGTTCACATGAAGATCTGTGCTACTCACAAACAACAGAGTCTTTTTTGAACTGCTTCCTGATGGGATAGACTGTTGAAAATTAGTAAGCTGGTGTCTGGCTTTAAAAACACAACTGCTATTGTTAATTTTTAGATTTGTTCATCAGAATCAGAATATTACATGTAATTAGAGGAAATTATGTGGTCACAGTTGCTCCAAGACAGTAAGGACAGTAGGAAATACAAATATACAAATATCCCTGATATATTACACAGAAGAAATATAAAATATAAACTGAAATTGAGGTGCCCATTTTGTCATACTGATAGATATTTTTTCTGTACAGAATGTGTAGATATTAAGGGTGTATAACTATTGCAACAAGCATGTTTATGTGTTTATGTCCCCAGATCTTTAATTGAAATGTGTAATTCAGTTTCATTTTGATTGGAGATCTCTCCCAAAAGCTCCCTAATCTCCCAAATGCAACACTGTACACTTATACATTAGTCCTTTTGTCTGGTGGCTTATTTCTTACAAATGTTATTGTCATGTTTTGTTTTGTTGTTTTTTTTAAAAAGGTGCACTGTATCCACTGGAGAAAAAAAAGTATGTAATGCAAAGTCAGTCAAAATCTAAGTGTAGCAGTTAAAAAGTTAGCAGCAGCTGTAAGAGCAGTCAATATTTGATGTGAAGTGAATCAACCTTTTTAAAGGTTGCTTAATAACAGTGAACCTGATGATAAAAGCTGAATGAAAATTTATTGAAACTCAAATATATTCACACCATATGAACACATTAGCAACACAGAGTGTCATTATTAAGTGTTGAGTCACAAGCTGCCCCATAATATATACGGGCCGCACATAAATGGCATGTATAGAAAAGGTGACCAAGCACTCCCATCCAAATATTAAACACTTGTTAATAACTTTTCCGGCCCTGCAACAGAACGTCTGTCACGAAGCACTAAAAGGACTGAAAAGGATTTGTCTTTATGCTAAGCCTTAAACTGGCGTGATTGGACTGAGGGACAAAGAGATGCTTTTGTCAAAAAGAGAAGAGAGGGGTGTTGATTTATCCAGCACTTTAAGGGACCCTAATGAATAATTCAGTGTTATCATTCAACTCGATGCTCAATTATTATGTTTTTCTTCTTTCTTCACACGTGAGGGACCTTGGCAGACAGGGGGTATCATACAGGGGCACCTTGGGGGAAGTAATGCGCACACAAGGACAAAACAAGAAAGGCCACAGTGCAGTCACTCTGCTGTCAGCTTGATAAATATAATGTGTCACCAATTAAAAACTCATTGCCATTCTTTAATTCAGCCAAGGCCTTGTTAACCGCTCCCTGGCAGGGAGGCTGCCAGAGTAGCCACGGCCTCTGCGACCAGCACCACCATAATGGAGGCCCCTGCTTTCCCATCCTTTTAAAACCACGGCCCTTTCCTTTGGCATGTAAATAAGACATTCATTCGGCAGCACTTTTCCAATAGAAAAAAATGACCATCGATGTCTTTGATTTTCATCTTTTTCCCTGGGAAAACAATGAATTCTATAGTTTCAGATTTTTATTCAAAAAACCCTTTTTGGGCTTTTCTTAGGGACCTTTCTCATGGTAATCATGTTGACTCAACTTTGTGCAATGTGGCTATACAACACATATGAACCCTAGCAGGAGTCCATTACAGAAATACCATTTAGCAAGCTGTTTCTGTGAGAAAGTCAAACGTTTGAGAGGCTGTTTTGTGCCAGTCGGGGACAAGGGTCTCAGCAGAGCAGCAGGAGTCCTTGGAAACTTCAGTGAAACTAAAAGCCTCTCAGGTCTGAGATAGTTCCCAGCTGAAGTCAAAAGTGCCGAAAATGCAGAAAAGCAGGTTTCCTTGAGCAACGTATGACTCCTTGTCAACCATGACTGTTACGCTATTTAGCAACTTTTCTCTCTGGCGCTGGATAAGTGGATGTCATCGAGCCTTTGAAATACACCTACTCTCACACAAGTTTTCAGTTTACAATAAAACGAGACAGACGTTCTTTGTGCTGTCCGGAGTTATAGTTCCCCAAAATAAAACAATAAATTATACGGCTTTCCCTTTTCCTCTAGCCTAATGCATAAATCTGGGAAGGACGTTGTGTCTCTGTGCCTGAGATTTGTCCTATGGTTCAATTTTATTAGGTTTGGCAAAAACATTGTGGTTATAGTTATGGGGAGAACAGTGGTTGTAGTAAAATTGCCACTTTGTTGAAGTCGGGGAACATTTGTTGTGATTAAAATAAAAACCACATATGGTTATGTGGTTAAAATAAACCAGTGTTGAGTGTCAAGGGGAGGCGTAGCTGTATCCCATCTTAAAGCACAATTGAATTGTGGTCGTTGCTCTATAAGCTTGTTAAGTGATGACACATTGACCCTGTTTCTGTTTCTCCAAGCCTCTACTGCCTTGGCTCTAAACTTAGCCATTTTTGTTTCTCATCAATAATGCTAATTATTATATAATGCTACTCACTAGTCATTTTATCTCTGTTCATTTTTTTTATTAGTACTATTCATGAGCTAGATTAGCGGATAGCTAAGCTTATTCTAGTGATTCAGAAATATCGCTCTCAGGCCAACTAAGCACAGGATTGTATAGCATGCTCCCTGACAAGTCCTTCACAGTTTTAATAAAACCACATATTAAATATAAGTATACTTATACTTCCAACATGTATACGTCCAGCATACAGACGCACTGTCAAATGTAAGGTCTCACATTTGTTTGAAGATACGCATCTCTGTACAAATCAGATGTAAACTATCACCAAAAATAAAAAAAGACAAAGATTACAGAAAAGCTGACCTCTAAAAATGAGTTTCCAGCAGAGGCCCTGTTCAGATGATCAACTGTGATTTTTGTTTGCAGCCTAGCTGCTGTATTCTAGTTCAGTTAAAGACTCGCTAAGGATGACGGAGAGATACACGTGAAAAGTGGCTTAGTGCACTAAAGTGTGCACGAAAAGCTCCAAATTATTGGATGACAGAAAATGTTTGATTTTTTTTATGTTTCTTAGATGAAAAAAGCAAGATTGGATAATCTTTGAAAAGTGAGACTCAAATTGTAAATGCTGCTCAAAAATATGACAAGCAAATATGATATTTGATATTGTGATGTAATAATTACCTTAGAGAAGTTTTCAGTGCCAAAGTCAACGACCTCAGTTTTGTCCATTGCTGGTGTATTTTATAAAGCACACATTGCTTGAGAGTTGTCCATCATATTGGAGGTGATACAACCACGAGCAGTAAAGGAAAAATGTGTATTCCCTGACTTCCTAAGCCTAATGATATCCCTGTAGCTAACCAGGAGGTGGCAAATTATAATATGTCAACAAGCCTTGCTTCACAAACTTCACTAACCCTGCTGTTGATGTTTAGTTTTGGATTCTCTTTATCCAAAGTTAATTAGATGTCTAAGGTTAATAGCAGTTCTGTGACATATCATTTCTAGACATCTAGTTTCCTGCTAACTTCTAATGCTGGGTTCCCGACACTTTGGAACTCAGGAGTAATGTAGCTACTGAGCTAGCGCGTTTCAGAAAAGGTGATGAAAAACAGTGTTTGTATTGGTTAGAGCCAGTAGAGCCATTTTTGTATCACTAGCAACACAACATAATACTTGCAGCACATTCGTGGATAGAGCCCGATCAGTGCTCTGTGTATGCCTTATTTAGTAAATCACAAATACACAAGTGTGGCAGCGCAGATAAAAATTTCACAGTCTTACTACTTTTTATGTTCAATCTTGGATTGCTAACTCAGGATTGCTAGGGCCGCTCCGACTTTCCAAGTGAGAAATCTGAGTTGAGGGGGCGTTCGAGATTCAAATGCTAACTGAGAACTTGGAAATTCCAACTTCTGACTTATTCAGGATGTCCTGAATCCTCTACCTTGCAAATCCTCATCTTCTGTTGTTTTCAGTGAGGGAACTATTTTGCAACAGTAGGTGGAAACTGAATGACTTTATATACTTAATCTTAAAGCAATTAATCATGGAAAAGTACCAACAAAGGTAAAATATATACAAGTATTAGTTAAAGACTGAAAGGATAAACGGCTTAGCGATCACAGAGGGAGAGTCGGCCTCTTTGTAAGGTGCTGACTGTTTGTTGAGTCACTCATTGAGTCAAATTGTTAAGTTTCCTTCTCCCGCACATCTTTCGTGTGACACTGTCCTCAGCAGTGGGGAAAGAATCCAGATTTAGAGACGTTTCTAAGTGATGAATTGTAGGAATTCAGAGGTCACACTATTTATAATTCCCAGCCTCTCAGTGTCCTTCATCAAGCCTATTTGCACATTAATGCTGGAATGCAAAATATTCCATTCAGCACTAAATGAGCGGGGTCATCCTGGAAACATTAAAGCCCGGAGCAGATAATAAAAAGAATGAAGTATGAATGTCTGAATGAGCATAGGCTCGATCCTCAATCCAACACCAGTCCCCCTCCTCCTCCTCCTCCTCCTCCTCCTCTCTGCCCGCTCATTATCCCTGTCACACGGGACCAGGGCCCACTTGGCACAGCCTTGTGGACTTAATTGAATTAGACATACCCGCTTGTTTAGGCATTGTGCGCTGGCATGAGAATCTCCCAGCCATCTCCATGAAGGCAGAAGAAAAGAGAGGGATCGGCAACACTTGTCGGTAGATCTGAGGGTTGTAGATGCTCAGCAATGGAAGGGCCGCCGCGAACCGGAGGACCACCAATCTCCCGTGGTGCCCCAGCTCGGTGCCAAGTGTAGAGTGGGATTCGTACAGGGAGGGTCACTCCACTTAACCCTGCAGTTTTCCTGGCATTCATCAAATTATAAATTCCTTTTTATTTTTTGTGTACATTTTCTTTGAAAAGCTACCGGCAACATATTTTTCTGTAACTTCAGAATCTTATCCCATATGTAAATAACAACATACAGTCGCAAATGTGCTTTTTATAATTTCGCTTTTAATGATGTGGCCAATTTTACTTTGTCCAAAACATAATTTTGCTTTCCTACTTTTCACTAAACCATTCAGTAGTGTTTTTAGTGCATCTCCTGGTTACCATAGTCTCTATCTACCATATTTTCTGGTGCCTGTAGTCTCTTCTAAAACCATTTGATGCAGTTTTTGACACAAATGTGAGCACGTACTGTGCTTAAGCTTAACCCTCCTGACTTATGCCTTTTCCAGCCATCGTCTTGGAGGTGGTTTTAAAGTCAAGAGTCACTCACTTTGTCATTAGAGATTTCTTTCTATCGTTCTTTCTTTGCTTTAAAATGCAAAGAAACCTCTTCTAATGTGATTGCCCTTTTCCATTTATCCAAACGGGTTCTAAATGGAAGTGCTACAAGGGGATGCCTTGGCACTGTGACTGCATAACGTCACCTCCCTAACCCCAGGGGTCAGGGCCAGATTGACACCATAACCCACATCCCTGATCCTCCTTCAGCCTCTTTAGAGATGCACCCGCCCGGCAGTAATACGTACCGCACTTTATTCATTGGGAAATCAGCCAAGCTGAAAAGATAAGCTCTGAATAATTGGAGCCTATGGACCACGGAGAATCTGATGGGATCTTCCAGTCTTTAACTTTTTTCTTCTCTCTCTCCTCCTCTTTTTTATGCACTCTTATAACTGGAGGGCACCCCTTGTTAGATTCAGGCAGCCAGATGGGCAAGAGAGGAGTGGGATGATCTTTGGTGCTTTAGAGAGCTGGCTGAAGAGACCTGTCACTCACGTGCAGGGGGAGTGACTGTGGTGTCTAATGAATCCTCCACAGCCACCAGTGGACAAGGCAGAGTTCTGTGTGGACACCAGACAGCCAGACAGTACACCATTCTGCCTCCTTTTCAGTCTTTCTCTCTTTACTTCTCTCATGGCTTAACGGTCTCTTCCCTTCTGGCGAAATCCAAGAGAATCTATTTTAGCATTTCGAATTTCAAGTGATTTACTCCCTTTACTGGCTGCTTTAAAACTGAATATCACACGAGATGTATGTATGCCACTTTGTCTGTCTAGCTGAATCAGAACCTTAAAACATAAATCGTTCATGCAGCAAATACAAAATCAACATCTAATTACAAACCAGAAATTTCTCTTTCCACCACTATCAGGTCAGATTTTCCCACCTCTACTTTTTTTACTTTGACACAAAGTGATTAGCAAGTTATATATTTACTGGAACTTGTGTAGCGCTTCTTTTACTCTAACTGAGCACTCAAAGCACTTTTTACTATAAGCCTCGTTCCCCAAGTCACACACAAATACATGCAAGCTCTTTTTTTCTATACCTATGCACCTTGTCTAATATTCACACATACTCAAACCTAATGGATGCACTAGGGTTAACTCAGGGTTCAGTACTGAGCCCAAAGATACCACCAAATTACCAACCTTCCGACTGGTAGAGGACTTACTCCTCAGCTACAGCTGCTACATGTCCATATGTAAAAAGCATGGAATTTGGACCCTATGCACACATTTTTTACCCTCATTTAAAGATGTAAAAATGAAAAGAAACATGCACTGAGCAATAACTTTCATTTTTTTCAAAGAATGTTTTAATGTTCTTAAACACATCCTGTCTATTCAGAAGCTTCTAACAACCTAAAATCCTTTATCAGTATCCAGTTTAACACTTACTATAGCATTACTATACTATACCATTGTCTTAGAATAGATGGTCAATGGACTGGTACTTATATAGCGCTTTTTACGGCAAGCCTCATTCACCAATCAGTTTTTTCTCTACCTAAGAGCTTTGCCTAACATTCACACATACACTTACACTCAGCTCAGGTTTTGGTATTTTTTTCAAGAATAATTTGGCATGCGGACTGGAGAAGCCAGGGAGAAAATCACCGACCTTCCAAGTGTTAGACAATCTGGGTCTTCCCCCGGCTGGTGGCGGCTTAGGCTAAGGCAACAGCAAGACAGTGACTCACACAAAATGTAAATATGGAATTTTTTTTCACGTGTTGGCTTGGGTGATGATCAGCTGCTGTAGTGTTGTAACACTCAGTAACTGAAGATATAAATGTAGGCTTTAGCTAGCAAATTGAGGTTAATAATATAGTTGCCACACTATTTTTTAAAGAAATTAATTTACATTTTGTAGATTTAGCTACATCGTTTACATAGTTTTTAGTTCCAGTGTAACAACATTTTTAGAAAATGCAAAAAATAGTAACATACAAGGACTTGACAGTATTGAGCTAAGCCCTCAACACACATAAGTTAATAGAGCAGTCAAATCTCTGGGAGGTGGGACACTGGAGACAACAAGACATGAAAATGAGGCAGTTTGTTACCGTGCTGCTGTAGTTAATCATCCCTTTGTCAAATTAGCATTCCCCCTGCTCTGCATGGAAGAGACCACAGCAGACAGACAGGCCATCGTTAGCTGCGCCGTGCAACAATGGGCTAGCAATGGGGAGGCTGCAGCTATACTGGTAAAGTCAGCTCCCAGGTCAGCTTGGTCCGGAGCCAGTGAAAGCCCATGCTGTGCTCTGACTGTCCAGTGTTGTCATAACAGAGCAGCTTTACTGTATGAGGCGAGAGTGAAGACAAGAGTGGCAACAGCGTCCTGAAAACAGGCATAATAACAGGACCACACACTCATTTCTCATTAATATCAGAGCCAGTCATGGTTTTTCTCTCTTTTTTTTCTCCCCTTTTTCGTGTTCTGACATGGAAACACTTGGAGTAGCAACAATGGGTCTTATTCACAAACAGCGAATACATGCAATTCTGTGCTTGAACCTCAAACGTGAATGTTTCGTATAAAACCGACATTTATCCGTTTCTACTTACATGACTTTGTTAAAACTGTCTGAATCAGTTCAGTTCATTTATACACACAGATGATGTCTCAGAAAATGCAAAATGCTTTGCATATAAATCCATTAATTAACAATACTTACATTTTTTAGATTGGCTAAATGTATGAAATAACTGTGAAAGTGATGCTCTTACATTCATTCATTTGATGCTCTAATTTTCATCCTCATTTATTGGTATAGGCTAACCCACTAATGGATGTTTATAGGCTTTGTAGGCTTTGTCCTCCATCAGTTTCTTTGTTTTTCATCTGGTCTGATATTCATTTTTTATCAGTGTTGAGTTTTCTCCATGATTCACCTGTAGGCACACATATTTCATAATACAGAAAACAACGGACATTGCAGCACGCTGATTACAGATTCGAAGCATACATTGTTTGTATGCACACTAGGAACATTTCTGAACACATATCAGTGAATAAGGTCAGTAAGTATGTAGCTTTGATGAAGTTACTTCCAAACTATAACCAACCAGTCGTGGAAGATGGCCACCCCTTCCTGAGCCTGGTTCTTCCAGAAGTTTCTTCCTGTTAAAAAGGAGTTTTTTCTTTCCACTGTCACCAAAGTGCTTGCTCAAAAGGAGTCATATAATTTGGGGGGTTTTCTCTATTTTTTGTATTACTGTAGAGTCTTTATCTTACAATATAAAGCGCCTTGAGGCAAATGTTGTGATTTGGCAGTATACGTAAACAAAACTGAATTGAAACTGAATTAAATTGATAATGTTTGATTTTTTTAAAACAATGAACCCATCTCAATTATTTTTATTAGATTATATCCTGTTGTTTCATAGTCATTATTGGGTAATCATATGGGTTGTTACCCTTTCTTTGGTTTTGCCATATACTTTATGGCTGGATGTGTTTAATGCAAGTAGCATTATCCAGGATTTTTTTGCTCTTAACAAGTAATGATGATTAATAAAAAGCAATTTTTGTGTCAACGACCTGTGCAAGCTCTCTTTGCTGACTTGGTCTTTGACAAAAGCCAGGCACTGTGGAACATAATAATCCTGATTGCTACAATAACATCAGACACTGCGTGTGCCATTGAACGGAGCTGCATGGCATGACAAATCTGTAGCCATCAAGTCAAGCAAAATATTTTCTCTGCCCAATCACAAGGGCACAACGCTTCCTGTCCTGGAGACAGTGTCATCCAGTTGCCCCTTGTTTTCCATTAAAACTTGTTTCCTGTGTTACAGGACATTTTCATGAAAAAGAATAATAATATGAAGCACTAACTAAAGTTTAACAGTATGTGAAACTGTTTTCAACAACACTTTTCAGTTTTTGATGTTTTTTTGACAGCTCAGCTGAAAAAAAGGGTGAGGTGTGATTATTTATTGCTTAGATTGATTTGTAATAAATATTAGGAAAAATTGTATTGGTAATTTGTCAATGATGAAGAAAGCAAAGACAGAAAATTAATGAAACTGTACACTACTGTTTGATTAAGGGTTTGATTATCTTGTAAAGTTGCCATTATTTTTCTTTTGGCTCCAATTTATCACTTCACAAGCTTTAAAACATGCTTTGTACCTTTTTATTATCTGGCTTGGAATGAGTTATGAATAGATCATGTGCAGACAACTGAAGTGGCCCAGTATTACAAATCAATGGCAGTTTGTAATTCTCTCCATTTAAACAAAGGGGAAACGAATAAAAACTCATTAAGATGACATGTGAATTGGCAAACAAACTGTTTAATTTGTGTCTTGTGTGTGAAGGGGGCTTTGCCTCAGAGGGGCTGAGGGCAGCCCAAATTTACATCTGATTGGAGTTTAATGGCCCATGATCGCTTTTACTGCACAGTTACTATGGTGACCAAGCTTTTCTCAAGATTTCCAGCAGACTAAAATGTCCTTTTTTGTCCATTTGAAATGTGTCATGCTCGCCAAATGGGGCTGGCGCTTGTATGTATCAATTTGTTTCTGTTGCGGGGCCCATGCCAGCTCTGCAATGAATATATGGGCCATTGAATCCTCTCACACAATGGTCGCAGCTGATGCCGTTGCCACAGAGACACGCCCACACAAAGGGTAGGAATGATGACATATGGTCCAAACCTGCCCAGTCGGTGGACCCCCAATAGGTCGACTGCATTGACAGACAAAACCCCACGTTAGCCATTTATCCTTGCCTACTCATTTCATGGTAAGATAAACTTTTTATAAAGTTTCCCCAACCCAGGCACAAGAAGTAAACGAATGGTGAAAAAGCCACCATGTAAAGTGGGGGGAATTCATCATTAAGTGATTAACAAAGGCTTCTTTACCACCTGCTTCTAAATTAATACGGACATTAAAGGCCCCTCTTTTTGTTTAAGCTGAAAGAGAAGAGATGGAGGCAAAAAGCATTAACTTAAAGAAGGGACAGAATGAAGCATATTCTCCAACAGAGTATTGTTTCCAACCTACCATGGACCACAGACTTACGGGCTCATATATATATATCTATATATATAGAGCTAACCTGCCATTAGTTTTAGAGGAAAACCTCAGAGAACAGGCGTGTGCATAAAAGATGTCTGCTGATTTTAAGAATGATAAGCAGTGTGTGAACGAGACATTTAAGCTCTTGCCAGTTTCATTTCTCATCACTGAAACATGATGATGTCATTCTAGACTTTGCATTGGCGAGTTGGTGGTGGTGGTGGTGTTTTCATGTATACGGGGCACAGCAATTATTTAAGGCCGTGCATGTGCATGCATTTAAATATCATCTGTGTTTATTTGAGGATTTAAGGTGATTAAATTTCATCAGATTAAGGTGATTAGACTTTATGAGATGTTCAGGTAGAATATTTACTGGATATAGAAGCAACAGATAAGGCTGACAGTTGAAGCCTTGTATTTATGAATGCTTAAAATTTGAAATGCTATTCATTGTCTTTGGTCCTGACTCAAATACCTGATCAACAACTGGACTATTTTCATACAGATAGCCATGGCTCCCTACTGATGTGAGTGTTTTTTTGTTTTTGTAGTGAAGCACCTCAATATCTACAAAACCATAAAAATGTAGTCATTCACTTGAGCATTTAACTCAAAGCACCTGACATGGTGTTAACCTGACATCAGGCAGCCAATCAGTGGTTCCGGTGGACCCAAGCAACTTGTGTTATGGTTTTTTGTTTGTATTCATTTGCAGAGCAGCATTGTGGGAATTAACCAGTGGAGAGGCTGTCTTGACACATTTGCATGCAGAACTTCAAAAAAGCCAGCAGTGTGTTGTCTTGGGTTGGAGATGGAACCGCAGAGTTCTATCTATGAAGACAAAGGAATCAAATATTAAAATTAAAGGAAAATCAAAACCACAAACATGAGCAAAACTAGCTTCCATTAGTAGCACCTATCCACTAGCAGCACACTATTTTGGGACGTTGAGTAGCACCTTGTGACCTTTAATACAACAAAAGTCCAACCGCAGATCACTCATGAACACTTATAAACAATCATCCAATCATGCTTCTTACGACCACATGTGCACCCAGCATAAGGCAGGTCAGGCCAAAGTGTCACTTGATGTCAGCTAAGTTGACGGGGGGGAGTGAGACCCGGAAGGAGACCTCACTTGGTTTGATTTAGAGGTGACAGGTCCTTCTGGATATGACCTGTTCATTCCCTGATTTCACCCCGACCATCCAGCCTGGCTGTCCTCTGCATGGACGCTTCCATTGACCACTCTCAAAGAGAAGGACCTGGAGGAGAGCATTACCCGGGGAGGTCATAGACCCCCAGGTGACCTGCCGAAGCCTCCTTAAAACACTTCAGTGAACAAGCAGTGTCCAAACCAGAGTGCCAATCTGGAGCTGTCAGACAGGAAACAGTGGGTAAATACACTGTGAAATTTCAAATGAAATACAGGCCAAGTAGCGTCCGTCTCAATCAGTGAGGCCTTTAAAGTGACGCCATATCACTGTTTAGTTCTCTTGATGATACTGATTAAAGCTTTGTTTATGATTATGTGCAAAAAATGTACCTCTCATCTGCCAGTGCACATTCACGTACATCCTTTTCTCTTTTTTTTTTAATATGAGCAGACACACAGATTCCCACACATGTGCATGAATTTACAGGCCCCACCCTTAGACCGCACACTGCTCAGCATTATGCAGAGCTCCCATGAATTCACACAGAGATCTAAAAATACCCACGAGGGAGGAAATCCCCACATTCCGCAGCAATGGACCTGGACTACAAAGACATCCAAACAATAAGCCTCTCCCAACTCGGAATCATCCCAGACAATATAGGAAGACTGAGGCATCAGAGAGCTGTTTTTTCCCGGATGGACTGTTGTGTCTAGGAGTGGAAACCTCTGACCACCGCTGCTGACTCATGGCAGCTGGCCATATGTGAAAGAAGAGGTACACATATACAGATGAGGACAAAATTATTATCCCCCCAGTGAAATTTAAACTTTTGGTTAAAATTTTCCCGAATGCTTTTTTTAATAGATCAAGGGATTTTTAACATAGCACCTCTTAACAAACTAGAGAAGAATAATTTCTATTTGCACATAATAACAGAATTATTTCAGAAAATAACAAAATAAAACCGTGTGTAAATCTTCCAATTTACACACAATATAAAAATTTCAGCATGGTTTGAGCTGTCAGTTGCAAAAACATCACGCCATAAATAAAAGAAATCAGTTTAGACTTCAGAAAAAGAATTGCTGATGCTCACAAAGTGTCGTGAACTGGAATCAAATAGAGCTATTATAGGCTAATAATTTAGACCCTGGTAGTTTGTGTTAGTAGAATTATGTAAGCATCCAAAATAAAACTATGAAGAAGCTGTGTTATAAATGTCTCACCCTGTTTAAAACCACTTGGGAAATACTTTTTCTTAAATGCAATTTTCATAAGAGGGCTACTAATTCTGTCCTCATCTGTAAGAATACCAATTTGCATCCAACATGTGAGCAAAAACTGTCAAAGAACTTGACAGAGTTAGATGCACTGATAAGTTTCACTTTAAGTCAAATCTTTTGCCAAACTGCTGCTTACAGTAATAAACAGAAAGTGCGTCATAACCATTGAGCACCTTGTTGTACGATTGTGTTGGGTTGGATCATGAAAACAGCACGACTTATCTGATACTTGCCGCAGTTCAGGTTTTGGTGATGGTGAATGCATATGCATACGTAGGTGTCAGACGCAGCCATGGGCTTACAAAAAAACAATTCTCCACATACATTTTTACCATAAAAAGAATCTAGCCCTGTGAGTCGACGGTGCTTAGCAGGGTGCTGCTGTGAGTGGGTGAAAGCTTTAGATTAGATCTTTCTCTGAATCTGTGGCTTACGTCATCCGCATCGTCTGAGTGTTCAACGGTGCTCAGGTCACATTCTCAGGAACAGAGATCCCTCATTTAGACAAAGGGGTTTAATGATGCGCAATACTTTTATCTCCTGACAGGACGAGGACGCTGCCATGTCAGACTCAAAGGATGGCGGTAATAAGATGAGCCGTTACTTTGCAGTTAGCCTTTTTTGAAGGAAATTGGTTATTTTAGGATAGGACATGAAAAGCGTGGACTTTTACAAAACTGTCATAAAACATACCATAATTTATGTAATTTAATTTAAGACATGTAGAAAAATAATGTATTATAATTAAGATTTTTTATAATATAGATTTTAAGGTTGTTTTTTTTCAAAATATATACACATTTTTATTATTAGAAGCAAGTTGCAATCATCATGTTCAGACACTTTGCCTTATTTTGAGCTGATTGCTCTCTTCCCACTGAGTGAGTATCAGATACAGCAACACCTTCTGCTTGATTGACAGCTTAACAAAGGCAATGGGACAGAGTGATTTGTCAATGGGTAAAAATCAACACAAAGAGCTATTGATCGGCAGGAGAGAAAGGGGAAGAGGACAATGAGTGCGGCTGTGAGATCTCACATAAGTGATCAATACAGGAGTTCTGCATGAGGGAACCATCCCACTTTGTGTTTATACAGTGAGACAGAGAGCAAAGAGCAACCATTGTACAGCCAGGCTGGTGCTGTCAGTCATCACAGAGTAACACAGCAGGAGGTGGCCAGGCATCTCCCTCAGTCACACACACACACACACACACACACACACACGCACACACACATGCACACACACACAAACAGACTTTACCCCTAATGCTCACGTTGGGCTCTTCCCAGACTGTGCCGTGGTTAGGGTTACCAGAAACAGGCTGACTTTTTATCCCACAGAACATAATAATAATCACTTCATCTGATGTGGTTGGTTCAGTCTTTTCAACCATCACTTAAAGGGTTGGTTCACTCAAACTTGCAAAAAGAAAAATAACCATATTTTCCTCACAGCTGCAGAAGTATGTCTCTGAAACATTTGTCACATTAGGGATAAAGAGAATTTTGCACATGGTGCACAAAATCACATTTCAAGCCTAAACTGATTAATACTAACTGCCAACACAGATGTGCAATTTCACGCTTTCATCCATGGATCTCTTTAACTAGCTGCGTATTTCATATCTTTCAAAATCTTGAAGGAGATTGCCAGTCTAGACTTTGAGGGAAGTCCAAGAACTCAAGCCAAAGAGTACACTCAAGATCCCGAGCTCCTGTCTGGGACCTGTTTTCCCAATCCTGCCAGGCTTGTTGCACTAATACAAAATATTAAAACTTGATTTAGGGAATGAGAAGATAGAAGGAGAGGAAATGAGAACTAGAAGAAGGCTGGCCCATTTCATGTGCATGATATCATCCCACATGTCTTGCAAGATATTTTTTCAAAGTTTTTGCCAAATTGTGAGTTTATTTTAGACCTCTGAAAAATTCCTCTTTAATTAGAACCTGGTCCTAAACTCAAGCCAGACAAAACATGTGAATTTCACATACCTGGACATGAGAAAATAATATTTGTGTGCCTGAAATCCCTCTCACTCACTGTATTATTCACTGCAGTTCGATCTACCTCATTGTTCCTAACTTTGTGACTTTACATTTCATAACTTTTACTGCCCGTCTCGTGAGCTATACAGTTTCCAAAAAAAAGAGACATCTTGACAGAAAAAATAATCTAAAATGAAGCTTGTTGGCAAAAAAAAGGGTATTTAGGAGAGTCCTAATTTCATAAGATGAAATTCTCTGTTATGTAACACTTTGATAATAAGAATTCAAATAATATTTTTAATAAATAAATAATATAGAGAGAATATCTGTAAATCCATATAAATAGAAAAGATGCTGATTTGGGTTAAAAACTTTCCTTCACAATATTAAAACTGCACAGCGAAGAAGAGAGATTAAGAGTACACAGTGAGTTAAAATGTGATACCAAATATGACCAAGTGTCATAAACGATGAGCTGGAAGTGAAACTGGTCTCACTGTTGCCACAGGTGGTGTCTCACAGCAGTATCACCACTGAACCTTTTGACATCTCTGAAACCCAAAGATTTATTAATAAAGTTTATTAACATAAACAGAATATCCTTTAAGACTAATCAGCTCATAAAAAATGAAATAAAATGCCATTTTTTATTTGATTTGTTTTCACCTATGTCTTTGTCTACATCTGCCTACACTGCTAAAATACATACAATCTTTTGCTGAAGCCAAAACTAATATCCCAAAAATCAGAGATCCTAATGTTCAATTACTTACAGTACTGTGCAAAAGTTTCAAGGCACCCCTCGTTTCTTTATATTTTCCTTCCAAACAGCCAGGCTTTCTTGTAATTTTTAAAGTGGCCTTGAGCAGCAGTTCTTCAGGTTGTCTAGAGTCCTCTCAAAGATTTTCTTAGTAATTGGCTGCTTTTTCAGTCATTCTCAGTCGAGTTCTTGGATTTTTTTAGCCTTAAAACTTAATACTGATCTATGACTCAGTCAAGTATAACATAAAACAAATAACAAGCTATTTGAAATTGTGACTTGAGGCACTAGCAACCTGTCAATGAACAAAAAAGTGAAAAAAAACATACAAAACATACTTTGCTCTCATTGCTTTAGTTGAACTTACAAAAAATACCAATGACAACACAGTTTGACAGACTGAAAATAGTATTTTTGCAAGATGATTCTCAAAGAGATACTAGCTAAAAAATTGATATATCTCAGCATGGTGTGCAGTGTGTCCTTAAAACATTTGAGGAAATTGGACTAGTGCAGGACAAAAGAAGAAGTGGCAGGCTAAGAAACCCCAAAAGATAATAATGGACAGTAACTGAAAGTCATGTCCTTAAGAAAAAGGGTAAAAAAAATCCAGCAAAGACCTGACGCAGATCACCTACTTTTCACTGAAGCCCCATCAGAAATATTTCAGTTGAAGATTGGCTGCCAAGAAGCTGTTCTTAAGGTAGGGAAACCTTCGATGGGATAAGCTGGAGAACATGGGAGAAAGACCCCGGGAACCAGGACCTTCTTGCTGTGAGGCAACAGTACTAATCACTGCTCCACGGTGCCTCGTAATTGCAGTTTCATTAACAATAAAATTAAACACAAGTTACATTTTATATCAAAAATGAAACAGCAAACTTTCCTATGTAAAGCTAGCTTATATACTGATTCAGCACACTTGTTTATGAAGTTAATGCATCAATAAATTATGAATACAACTTTATCACCACAAAAATAGATATATTTTTCATATACTCCATTCCCTTTATACCTACTGAGGCTATTTTAATGGTAAAGGGTAGAATGTTCTTGGTTTGAACCTGCTGGTCAGGCGATACCTGTCTGTGTGGAGTATGTCTGTTCTCCATATGTCTGCATGTCTTTCTTCTCTCCAGAGCCATGTGCGGTTGGCTGATTGTAAATTGGCCATATAGGTTAAAACGTAATGTAATGGATGGTTGTCTGTCTCTTTGTGTTAGCTTTGCAGTGGCCTGGAGTCCTGCAGACCTGTTCACTGCGCAACCTCTTGACCTCTTAGTCGCATGCGTGCCTGCACGCAGCCCGAGACCCTTGAGTGCAGGATTTTTATCGGTTCACGGAGCAAGGCTTTAAAACTAGAGGTGACAAAGCATTCGCAGCAGAGCCCTGAGGCGATGCAAGAAGCTGCTGCTTTGCTTTTTTTAGTTGCTTCTTGTCCTGTGCAGTCATTTTGAACTTAATTATTAAAGCTACTTGCTTTGTTACTCGTGTAAATGATGGTAGCTGCATACATACAAGCACTAGCTGAAGAAATTCACCAAGAGTTCTGCTGCTCGTATCACGGTCTACACTGATATAGGTGAATGTGGAAAAATAGATGACTAAAATGGCAAAGCCTAAGTCTCAAGTAAACATCCTAAGTAAAGAAGAAGGCAGGGAGGCATGAAAGGAGGGGGAGACGCATGGCCAGACATTCACGGAGGGAGGGACGCCTTCATGAATGGCTATGACTAAGAATAACATGCTAAACAGTGCCTCGTGTGTGTGTGCGTGTGCTTGCCCTGTGGTAATCTTATCACGGGTGTATTCATCATGAGGCGCGGTCTCTTCAGGTCTGGAGAGGAGGACGGGGCTTCAGATGAGTGGTCAGGCTGGACGGGTGATCCATCTAAGAGCAATCACCATCAGGAGACAGAAAGACACAAGACGGCTGCAGAGGCACTGTTTACCTTCTGTCAGTCCGTTGTTAAGTACCACTAAAAAGCTGTTTGCTATATCAGCAGAGATAAGAGCATGACAGTGGGGTAACTGATGTCTGCAGGGGAGTTTCAAAGTGATGAAAGATTAGGTGGTTTAAAATTTCCATTTATATCAGTCACTTTTTTTTCCCCCTTTAACCTGATTTCAAACTCTGTGTGCCCTGCTGTTGTGTTATGTTAGGGTCTCCTAATTCTGTATTCTGTGTGTCCACTTTTTACTTTTAAAGTGTGTTCATATGGGAATGCATACTTTGTACAGCACTTTGTTCAACGAAAACTGTGTTTAAACATGCTTCACAAATACATTTTACTTATTTATTTATTTACTTACTGTTTTAAAATATTAAATAGACATGATTTTACTGCTCTCCTATGCACAATACCATGAATACTTTTTCCACTGTTTATATTAAAAAACGAAAAAACAAAAACCTGATATATACTTTTTAAAAAACAAAAATTACTCAAAATTGGTGAGCTGTAAGTTTGCTTATGTACCCAGAGCCAGAACCCTCAGAACGATTTACTCCCTTAAATGATTAAAAACGAACTATCCATTTTCATCTCATTTCTGAGAGGTTGCAGAACACCTTGAAGTCTTAAGTTGGTTTTATTTCAAACACATCTATTTTATATTTGCAATACGTCCCCCAGAACCCTTTTGTGCATTATAAAGATTTTTTATGGTAATTAAAACTGCCTCAACTGCAGTTACCATGTCTCTTTAATGATTTTTGTCTTCTGTGGGTTTGTGATTTTGAAATCATTTCTTTTGTGTGCATGTGTTACTTGTGGTGTGACCATACAAATATGTTTGAGCCCTCACATTGTGTGAAAAGTAAGTCTCGAAAACTTAAATCATCATATTGTAATAAAGTGAAACAGTTTTCTATGAAGATTTACGGTCTGGTTAAGTCTCCAGGAAACGAACATGAGTCAACACAGTCTTCTGTGATAGAACCACGATTCTGCGTGTGCGTGCGTGCACGCGCGCGTGTGTGTGCGCATGTGTGTGTGCGCAGTTTGCAGTTGTTTGCAGTGAGCCCATCCACTTATTGACACTTGTCTCCCCTGCCTCTTGCATGACAATCCGGGCAATAAAACCACGAGTGGAGCACACACTGTTCAACAGTTACCATAAGAAAAAGAAGAGCAAGGAGGATGAGTGTTTACCTTCCCAGGGCATGAAAAGAGGAGGAGAGGGAAGAAGAAGAAGAAGAAGAAGAAGAAGAAGAAGAAGAAAAAGATTGTGGGCTCGTCTTGTAACTCTAACCCCCTACCACATGCGGCAGAAAGACACAAAGCCACAAAAAACCTGCAAGTGGATGTACTGGCACAAAAAAAGATCAAAGTGATTTTTAAAAAGCAAGATCAACTTTTTAAAACCTGGTGACATCTGCTTTAAGGATTTAGCCCAATATCCACAGACAGAGACGCACACGCACACAAAGAATAGCCCACATGAGATGGGACCAGACACCAGGACATCCTGTTTAGGGGACAATGCCTGCCCTTCTCCCTCTCTACAGTGCTAAAGTGATAATACTCTTGCAACAGTGCGGCTGTCACCACCTAGCTTAACCAGGCTCTAGAGAAGACCACAGGTCTCGGCACAGTGGGACAGCCGGTCAGGAAAGGAAACTTTTCAACACATCCCAGAGTAGAATATCCTTTTGTCAAGCATGCTTGTATTCCACTTGCTAAATATAAACCAGGAAGTGAGAGTTTCCTTGATCTTCTGGTAATTCTCCAGTAGGAAAATATGCTCTAGGATGCTAACCTTGCATTTTCAGTAACATAAAGAGAAAGTGAGTAACTCAGAGAACTAAAGAGTAAAAATAAACTTTCAAGTTTTAATCCTGAAGTATAAAAATCTTTTTTTTAATAATATAATTGTTAAAAAATCCCACTGACACAAAACATGTGCAGTTCCCAAGATTTTTTATTAAGAGGGATGGAAAATTGGGAAAAGTGACCCCCTTGAAAGAAGAAGTCAACGCTCTCAAGTTAAGGATAAACACTGTTTTTCTCATTCATTTTCTCAATGTTGTGGCAGTGCAGTCAGATCAATTCGAACCTAAAAGGACAAATTTATGTTTAAAGAAGGTGCATAACTAAAAAGGCTGTGGCAAAAAGATAAATATATGATCAGTAAATCCTGTCACTTTGTGAAAAAGACTGACCAGTGAGAGAGTAATAAAATACTCACAGAGGAATGCAAACTGATAACATCAGTGTGTCTTGTCTCTTAGAAGTAGTTGGCACCGTTGACCAACATCAGTGACCAGCAGTGTCTGTAAAAATATATGTGTTGTATTTATCTTGCACGAGCCTCAAGTAAAATAGGTCAAAGGCTGTTTCTCACAGTCATCGAACCCCACGATGCAAATGCATATGCTTAAATACCGCTGTCACCCACTACCAAACACTCGCACACACACACAAAAGGAAAGGAAGAGGACAAATTGTGCTCCCACACAAACAACAGAGGCAGACAGAGGTATCCTCTACAGACATATGAGTCAGACCTGTGCAGGCTCTTCTCAGGTGTTAAACTGGGTACAAGTCGGGGCATGCAGTGAGCCACAAGGTGAGTCACACACAGCTGTGCATCACTGACTTGAGAGGACATTTAGTTAGCTTGCATTCGTTTCCTGGAGACTTAATCTAACCGTAACCAGAACTACAACTTGCCTAATCCTAACCTCAGCCTAACCCTGAAGCATTTCTTCACCCTAAAATGCAATGACATGATTTTATTCTACCCATGAGAAGAAGCTTCCCATTATGTGACAGTGTAACCAGATTTCAGTCCCCACAACTGAGCAATGTCTGGACACACACACACACACACACACACACACACACACACACACACACACACTTCTATCCAGGTTTCAAACACTAGGTGGCGATATTGAGTGTTTCTTAATAGAATAATAATAGAATAGAATAGAATGGAATTCATCAGTTAAATTAATCACAGAGGTAAACACAAAATACACAACCTATCTTGCAAGGTTTTCATCATGAAACATTCATCTGCATCATAAATGGACTGCAACGTAATATTTCAATGTTAATTACAAAATAAAAGGTTTTGTTGTCTAAAAAAAAAAAAAAAGATTTTTATTTATTAAATGGACAAATAAGTCAATTCAAATTCTAACTGTCATGTTTAACTTGGACAATGGTAGCGTTTATATTTCTTTATCTTTAAATTAAGCTGTGTTAAACTGAGATGGGCCCGTATAATTTACTTGCCAAACATCATTAGACTCTGTTTTAGTCAAGAAAACGAGCTCTTGATGGGAACTGCTCTGGTTCTCCTTAACATGATTGCATCTTCAAACCGTTTCATTTTCATATCTCATACATTAGTTGATCATCTCTGAGATTAGTGTTTCTGAACCTGAGCAAAAATAGAGCAACAGCTGTCAAAGCTGCAGATCAAAGACAAGGATGACCCCGCCTCAGC
>VUQG01006042.1:3807-31164 GCA_015106755.1 Etia nguti | reverse complement strand
ATGCACCATGAATAAAAAAAAAAAAAAAGGGAAAAATTTAAAAAAAAAAGAAAAAAAAAAAAAAAGAAAAAAAAAAAAGGCGTGAAAAAGTAAATCCTTACTGCGAGCTCAGGGATAAAAGGAGAGAGAAAAAAGCACTCGGAGCCACTGCAATATATAAAACAAGATATATGCCTGACAGCCGAGTCTCACGGACGAGTCTGCCTTGTGCCGCTTGTTATCACTGAGCTGTCTTGTGAGTACGGGTGGGTGCGGTGCGCCGCTCAAAGCCACTTTCCACTTCTGTCGCCGACACACGCCGCAGCGCTACTTATACCCGGCTCGCGTGCTCCCAGTTCGTGTGAAACCCTCTCTGCATTCTTTCCCACACTCGCTTCAGCCAATAGCAGAGAGGACTCACCCATTGGGCGCGGGGCAGACCGCTGATTGGACAACACCCCCGCGGGCCGTCAGTCACGCGCTGCTCAATCAGCCCTGCAGAGACAAACAACAAAGCGGGGCGAGCGGCAGCGGCCCGGCCGGCCTGTGAAGTGATAAGGGAGGTGGGGGTATTTGCTTCCAACTTTACTCAGTCAAAAAATGTTGTAGTGCTTGTGTGTAGCGCTGTGTGTGTGTGTGTGTGTGTGTGTGCGATATGAATGGAGAGTCCATACACAGAGTCTTTACTGGGCAGACCTTCCTTTGACGTGTTTTTCCCCCCGGCAGCGATAACAATCAGTGCGGGTTATTAAAATATTTGACGCTACATTGTTTTCATGCTGTGAATGACTGTGTTAGAGGAATATAGTCTGCTTGGTGGTGACTGTATCCCCAGTAAATGCAGAGCAGAATACTTTTTTCTAACTCCCCCGGCCCAAACACTCTAAACTTCAGAACAAATTTACACTCTTATTTTAAAACTCCTCTTGGCCTCCGAGTAGGAGAAGACGTCTGCAACGACACGCGAAGCGGTTTGCAGCAGCACGCACCAAGCCAATGGCGTGCGGTCACTTTATGCAAAAACGCGGAGGGCTCTCTGATTGGCTGCCTGAACAGCTTCACGTCAATCATGCCGGCGCGGGAGCCAGCTCGAAGAGGTGGCGGTGGTGGAAGAAGAGAAGGAGGGGGGTGGCACATCTGTCCGCGTGCCATGCGCGCACGGTCTCTTCCCGTCTTCACGGAGCACGTGCCAGAACTCGCAGATTACAGTTTGCAGACCAAGGAGCGTATAATGTCAGGATTGGCAGTCCAGAAACGTTATATTTAACACGAATAGAACAAAATAGAATAGAGTAGTTTCGGATGTTATTGAAACTGCAATAATAAATACACGTGCTCGCAGCTCCGATTTTTCGGTGGAGCCTCTAATAATTCCACCAATAATCATATATTCAGTTTAAACTACATACGTAGTTCTAGTGGACAAATCACATATAATCACAGTTTCTTTTAAAAATAAAATAAAGTTCAAATAAAGTCGCTCCAGCCAGACGTTTATATCTTCACAGAATAAGAAAACCTGGGAATCTGTGGGGATCTATTTAATTTGTAAGGCCATTAAAAGACACGAACACCTTTCGTGGACATTTGTGTGTGGACACGCACGTCCTTTCCCTTAAAGATGCTTGGACTGTGTGAAGGAGAAGGGCGCCATCTAGCGATTCATTTGTAAAAGTTAATCGAATTTACTTTTTAAAAAAAAAAGTAGACTAAAGTTTAGGCTTTGTAAAGAATCAAGACATAAAGGCTTAACTATATTTACAGTGTAGTGTAAGCATCGGTTGTTACATGATTGTGGTTCTTGTACATGCTTTACGTGAGACGCAGCCACTGTAGTTTTCACGTGGCCACCTGTGCTCTGCAGTGACGTCCTTTTTAAAAAAAAAATTGGATTTCCTTTTCCTAAGAGTCCTCAGAAAACCTAAGAGTTTCTGATATGTGTGTGTTTTTAAATGTAAACTCTGTATGAGAACAAGTTTATGCAGTAAGACAAGAGTCACAGTCTTGAGATGACCACAAGGTGGCACAGCTCTGTTTAAACTTGCACCAAATATAAGGCTATTAGTCCATTAGTCACTTAATTTTAAATAAATAAAGAGAGTAATAGACTTAAAGGAAACATATTATTTATGCCTAGAAAATATATTTATTGTGTTAATATAAGATATGCACACATTCATATTTGAGACATCTAAAATATTTACATTTAATTCATGACAAGTTTAGTTCTGTACTTGTTCTTGTTCTTGTTGCCAGGAATAGAGGAGAATAGGGCGTTACACAATAAAGGAGAGAAAAAACCCAACTTATGTCGAAGTGTTTCTCTCATTGCAAAATTATTTATTAGAGCTGGACTAAGCAGACATCCACATAGTGTAAAAAAAAAAAAAAGGTTTTTTACAGCCTTGGACTTTCATATGATTAAAAAAATATAAGTAAGATAAGCGTTAAAATCTCAGGAAATAAAATTAACGTAAGTTATCGGTATTTGAGACTTACACAAAGCATGTCCAAGTCATCCTTTGATAAATGAATATGATAACTCTATATATGCTAAAAGTATTTCTTTATTTCTTTTTACATAATAACAAGTAAGATTTGAAACTGATCAAATCCAAAACCCACACAGACAAAGCAACAGTTTTTGGTTACCCCACATGAATCTGCAGCCGGGACACAAATTAAAACTCAAACCAGCAGATTTCCATGTTAAGCCAGTGGGCGCACTGCAACAAAAGGAGCATTACCAACTCTAAGGAGGCGAAGATGTCATAGTAATCTTAAAACTGACGACAAAGTCTGGGGTCCTCTTTTGGCCGGCAGTGTATTGAAACAGGCCAAATGTAATAAAACTTTGCTAAGCCGTGCATCAGTTCAGTGTATCAGCCATTGTTCAGGGGCTCATGGCCCCCTCACCCATGGGTGAGCTTTGCTGAGGCATGCTGGACGCTTGTTTGCCCAGGATACTGAGTCTCAAGGGGCAGCTGTGTGTGCTTGGGTTCACGTTGGCTTTATTTGCTTTCGGATCGGCCCAAATGAAGCAGATTTAATTCTGCTCAGCTCCACAGAGATTACTTTGACTACTCCCTGCAACAGAGGAGCTAATGGGATTTTGCTTTAATAATTCGGTACAGGTGAAATAGCACCTGTTGAACCTGATCTGGAGTCAGAAAAGTCCTTTAATTTTGATCCATCAATAATTCCCTCTCTTCATTCCTGCATTTCAAAGATCTGGACCCAGACAACAAAGAGAACAAAAATTCCCCTTCAACTCAAAGAAACTTTTTGAGTGACTTCATCACAAGAGCATCGTTAAAAACTCATGCCGACATTGCCGGCCTGAGGAATGCAGAGAAGACAAACGGCAGCCTTTAATAGATGATCAACATTCACCAGACGAGAGCCAAAAGTACTTGCTTTTTGACTTAGCTTTATGAGGCAGTGGTCTGCAAGAGGAGATGTCGGGGGAGATGAAAGAACCCAGAAGGAGGGAGAAGCTGTGTTTGCAGATTTAGAAGAGTTCAGTAGTCTGTTGTCCAGTCTCGCTGAATGCTCAGCAGCTCCTTTTGACCACTGCCTGCTTAATTTGTTGTTGTACAATAGGTCTGAGCACTTCTCCAAATCCATGTGCAGAATGCAGAAGGAGAGTCAATTATATCTGTATTAGCTGCTGTCGGCTGGGCAATCCCTTTATACACACTCCCCAATCAAGTGCTGGTAGATGTGTTTACCACAGTGACTCCCCAACACTGAGCAGCTACAATGGCTTTTTGGGTGGCTGTGTTTTGTTTCGGAGCAGAAAAAGCAACAACATGGGATTCCACTAAACATTTGGAATCATCACTGTGGTTTATGACTATATCACAGAAATCATCACAGTCATCAAAGATGGCTTTGTCATTTGAGTTTGTCCACAAGAGCACATTTGAGGGACTTTATAGATCTCTAACGCTAAGAGGGAAGTATACTTTCTGCTGTAATCTTCTATATTATAGCTAATTGTTAAAGATTAAGAGTATAAATATTCATATTAGTATATTCACTAATTGTGAACAGAAAGTAATGAGCAAAATGTTAAAGCCACCCTCCAGTTCTTTATATTTTGCTTCCAAGGAGCCAGACTGCCATGTAATTTTTAAAGTGGTCTTGAGCAACAGTTCTCCGGGCTTTTTGAAGGTCTTTTAAAGTTTTTCTTTGGACGCTGGCTGCTTTTTCCACTCATTTTCAGTCCAATATTTGCATCAGACCATTTTCAGAGGAATCTTCTTTGTTTGTTAAGCCTCTTAACACCGACCTATGAATTATTCAAGCATTAAAAGTCACCTAACTCAAGAGATGAAACAGAGTTGTTTCTTCACATTACAGACAACTTAGCAAAGAGCAAACTTTAAATTCTATTTTTAGGTATCTATGTAAAATGCTAAAGATAAAACAGTTTGACAGGCATAAAATAGTATTTTTTGCACCAAGAAGGCGATTACCAAAGCACTTTTAGCCAGAGACCTTTGTGTGCAGCATGTACTTAAAAAACATTGAGGAAACAGGACAAGTGGAGGGCAAAAGAAGAAGTGGCAGACCTGAAAACCTATCTGCAGCAGATTAACAGTATCCAAAAGTCATGTCCTGAGAAGGAGGGAAAAAATCCAGCAAAGACCTGAAACTGTGGCTGTCAAGAAGACGTCCTTAAGGAAGGTTCATAAGTAATCAGTGGTCTTGGCAAATGTGTACAGTCGCCTGTAAAACACTGTGGATGCTTTGTCATAAAAAAAGGCAGCCAACATCCAAACAAGAGCTTTAAATTACCTCCAAGAAGCATGGGAATGATCCCTGAAGACCAGAAAGCTTGGTAAGAGAGTTCAGGCTGTGTTGAAGAATGAAGGCGATCATACCAAATATTGACTTTCAAGCTCATTATAATTGTTATAATTAATATGTTCATGTATAGTCTAGTTTTGTACATGTTTGTACTTATGTATTTGCTAATCTTTTCTCTGTCTATTAGTTTCACATCAAGTTAAATTATTTGTTTCTTGATAAAGTTCTTAATCCTATTTGAAAGAATACATTTCTGGCACTGGAGCAGCAAATCATATATTTTGTCATGAAATCAAAACTAATAATGAAATTATCATAAACCATCATAAATATCAGCTAAAACTTCAGATGGCCACAGCCCGTTCGAAATCTCAGAATTTTCTTAAGCTCACCCAAACCTTTACTCACAGCTTTGCTCATCACAAAAGCCCAAGATGAATCACTGTAAACTCATTCTGATCACTGGATATCTAAATGTAAATATTTAACAGCAATTTTAAGGTAAGTTACAAAATCATCTGTATTTTAAGCTAAGCTAAACGACCAGATGAAGAATGTCTCATTGCCTTCAGTTCATGATAACAGTTTAATATTCATATGGCTCATTCAGCATGATAACACTTACCATCTTTCACTTCATTCATAAAGCAGAGCTAAAACTCGAAATGCAGCATTTTATTTATTTAGTGCGATATTAACCTGAATACTTCTTTCAGCACTGAAATCGAGAGGACCCTCATGATAACAGTGAGGTGAGATGACAGCAGGATTTCAGTGGTGCTAGTTAGTGGTGTGAGGTTTCTGAAACAAGTGAAGCCAGAATCCCGACCAAAGATCTAAGCTTGTGACTGAAAGGACACCTGTAGCTGCTGCATTCACCTCTCGCTTCGGGGAGGGGGATTTACAGAGTACTGAAAACACTGGGTGGATAGTTTATTATGGAATGTGATTAAAGCAAATATTAAAGAAGGAAGGTGTGTAAAAATGTGGACCTGTGTCCTCTCAGATGCTGGCAAGCGATGTTTAGGGACTTGCCAAGTTGAGATATTTCATGTGTATTGTTGCTGGGATTTTCTCCACTCTGGGAGCAGCCAGATGTTTTTGGGGTTGTTTTTTTTAAACACCAACTAATTGTGCTGGTATTAAATCAGCTATTTTCCTCTTCAGCTATTCTGTGTTTGATGTATTACCACAACCGCAGGGTGCCTTATAAGAAGTCACTATTTGAATAAATTAATATGAATCTGGAAATATTTCTCATGGCATTTCAGGCATGAGTGCATTTAGTCAAAGGCTTCAAAGCTGCATGTTTGCACCACAAATGTGAGGGGAAAGTGGTATTTTCATTTTATTCTGCCTTAATCTCATTACTCCCTTAGCTGTTTTCATACCTGCAGAAAGAAAAAAAAAAAAACGAGATCAATTATATTTGCCTCACTTTTCAAGCGGCTTGTTGTCATTTTGCCATCTGCAGACCAGCATGTCCAGTACAATGTGGTGTATTCACTGAGCCTCTGTGGCTTTCTGAACAGAGAAAGAGAGACCCTTTTCTCTTGCTTCTCGCCCCAATTCAAGGCTTTCTTCTCCCTTTTAAGTGGGCTGTTGATGAGGTTAGTCTAATCAGATTAAGTCAACTCACATTGGTCTCCGCAGTTTGTTTTCCTTCCAAAGGCGTCCTGACATCTCCTATACTTTTTCTTTATCCTCCTCTTTGCACTTTTCATCCAGGCTTCCACCCCCCAAAAAACCCTTTCAGCGGAGGGCCCAATGGACTCTTTTATAAACAGCAGTTCCCCAATGATATAGGTTATTTAGAATGGGTCACTAGGCTGGAATACATGGGAAAAGCCTTTAAAGTTGTGCAGTGACGCATTTGGACATTTCCACCGGTATCTGTGTGAATGCCAGAGATTAGGTAAACACAAAGCACCAAATCAAATTTTGGAAATCGCTGGAACCTTTAATTTGATTCCCGAATAAATGTTCGAGGGATGTTTTGTAAACTACAAGGCTAATGCAATCTCCACTTTTATCCGGACGCTCGGACTTGAGCAGCAGTTTCATGGCTAACTTGTTAAATGGTTTTTAAGAGAAATAAATAAGATCTGATTGTTTACATAGCTCCAGACGTGACAGTTGTACTCAGTGGATTTTAACAAGTGATTAAATTACGATGCCCGATTCACTGTTTCTGCGGAAGAAAACATAGCCAACCTTTGTGCTTTGTAAGAAAAGCGTTTGTTTTCTAGGAGTTTGATTTAACATATAGGGAGGATCATTTAGATTATAAAATAATGCACTAATAATACTGATGTGAATTCACGGTCATATGATAAGTATTGTTAAAGTTCCTAAATAATTCATTAAGAGATTAGGAATCGGAAGAGATCACTAAACTAAAAATTATTGCTTCATGTCTACGAGGGCAAGGAATCATTTTCTGAGTGTGTAAAATCTCTGAAGTTGTCGTCAGCAGAGGGCCGTAACTTGATTCCCCTCACTAATAACAGGCTTACAAAGACAATGAGCACAATGAGTACAGAGGAGGTCTTTTCAGATGACTTCAGAAGCCCCCCTGCTAACACCCCACCCCCCCAGAAAAGATGTGGTTGCCCACTGACTGAATGAGGAGGGGGCGTGGAGCTGTAGCACCATTTCAAGCTAATGGATCTGAGAGACTGTCCACATAATTACATTACAGCATTTCAGCAGGCCTTTGAGCTCTCCACACTTGCAGCTCCGGCACACCACGGCACTCCACTCACAGTCCCACAGTGGAATGCGCCATGACAGATATGGCCGTCCTGGGCGCTCTGGAACAAGTCTGCACTCCATGGGACGGGCAACCCCCACCTCCCCTCCTCATCCCTCTGTATACAAGTTCTTGGATTTGAAACAGAGGGTGGCTAGTGGAAGACAAAGGATCAAATGTGGGGGGAAAAGAAAATGTAAAAAGTTGACTTGGTGTCTGCTTGACTGCTACAGTGAGCACATTTTCCTGTTAACCTTTATTATTCTTACGTCATGTCTTTGCACACGACTAAAAAGAGAGAGTTTCTGATAACTACTGCAATAAATAAAGACTTTTTCACTGTTTTACTCTGGTTTTAGTTCACACTTTAGCATCACGTCTGTCTTTTAGGGTTTGCTCTTGATTCAGCTGGATTCCTTTCATATTCATTGTTAGATAAAAAAAAACACTTTTACTTCACGCAGTTATCAAAAATACAGGTAAAAAATGATGTTTTATGCACTTTATTAAAAATGCCTTTTAAAAAAATTCTAGTGCCATCACAAACAACCAACACAAACACAGATGAATCAGGCATAAAATTAGCCTTTTTCACTCTTTGGGCTTAAATTGAGCTTGTGTCCAATCCATTCCAGCCAAACCAAACACAGCTAAAAGGAGAACAGGATTTTTTTCACAGGCCGCGATCAATGCCGCTGAATGAGTCGAACACACACAAACACAATGTGGAAAAGGGAACATTTGTTGGCCACATTAACATACTGACTCTTCAGTCGGTTTTTGATTTATAAAGAACCTTTTTTTTAACCTTCACAGGCCAAATTACTCAAATTTAGACTGATGTTTTCTTAACTTGTGACCGAGAGTGTAATTTCCACACAAAAGTCAACGTCTATCTGTGACTGCAGACCAAGTGGAAAATCCCCCAAACTAATAAAACACAAAAGCACCAATTTTGAGATTTCGCTTCCCATATTAGAATGTGCTATTGATCTTTTTGTTCGGCTTTGTTGGATAAGGAAAATGCTTTGCTTTCTGGTTTATCTTGGAAAAAAAAATTACTCCTTTTATGGTGGATCGAAATCAATGCAAATTAATCCTTTATTCATTTCCCTGTGAATAATTCGAGTCTTTGCCCTTTTGTTTGGGGCCCGTGAGCTAAACAAAATCATAAGAAAGGTGGAGAATGCGAACGTTTATTGGGCAGTGGGAAAGAGAGATGACCCTGCCCATGAGTGACAAAGAATCCTTTATGGCATTGGTGTGAACCCATGAAACAGGGGTATTCCACTCTGACTGACCAGCACCGCAGGAGTTCCAACATGTGCTGAAACGGTGCCCCCGTAAAACCAACTCTTTTTACGCATGCATAAAGGAGGAGACGCCTCAAAAAAAGCAATAATCTTTGCCCATTCTTGAGTGCACGCTCTGAGGAACAGGGGCTGTGTGGCAGCTTGACACTGACATATTCATTACGAGTTACTTTAGGACTGTTTTTTTTAAAGGGAGAATCTTAGACATGCTTTTTATATCCTCGGGATTACTGAAATCCACTAACAACTTACATTAAAGTGTGTCTGCAAAAATCCAAAGGTTTGTTAAAAAAATATGGAGATACAGAGTTACAAAGAAGTATGAAGCATAAGGCCTGATTTTCTGTGGGGAATCTTTTTTAGAGCCTGCGATGTAACCTACATAAGTGGCCAACGTCATTGCCGACATTCATATCCAGGTCCAGGTGTTTTATATGGGGTGTCTGACTTGACAGACTGCCCTCAAGCTTTTCCACTTGGATGTCATGCTTTACCTTATCTCATATGCCTCATATGGACACAAGTCGCTAGTGACCAAGTAAGGTATGAAGTACATCCAGACTTCTTCTATGCTAGGAACGATTAAGCTAGGTGGTTGATATGTATTAAAGTCTCTTTGAATGTTTTCCCATTACTATTTTCATGTTGGCTTAAAATAAAATATACCCTTAGCAGGTATTGCAGCTTACTGAAGCTACATTTCTGGGGAGGTGCACATCGTGCACAAGTTACGCTGTAGGGTTTCAGAGAGGTTTGCGGTCATGACGAAGATTTCCCGCCGAAGCACGAATCCCCACCTGGGTCTCTGACCAAACTGTCACTAGCTAAGCCACACTGTGAGTAATGGATGCAGATACAGCTACAGGTTTTGCCAAGAAAGGAAAAAGAATGCCTCCATTATAAAAGATGATATCTGTGCTTCTGCTAGCCTGGTTTTCATTCTCTTTGTTTTAAACTTTATGTAATGCTATAAAGCGAAATCTACAGCTCAGCAGCCAGACCACCGACCAAAAGCACCAAAAGTATTCCCCTTACATCAGTCTTGGTGTATTTGTTGTTGTGCAAAAGACGAGATGGTGACAAACTACACTTTCTCTCTCTTTCCAGCAGCTTGAGAGCAGAAGATGCTGAATTTACAACGCTGGTTGATTTTGATGACAGATTTTATGTTGAGGCTATAAGCTCAGCACATTCCTGAACAAGGCCAGAGTTTAAACACAGAACGCACACCATTAAGGAAAATCTGACGAGATATTATTCTTCCAGACTAAAATGGCACAGGGAGCTATTGTGTAGGCTGTTCATTGTTGAAGTCATCTGAATGCACCGCTGACTAGCATTCACAACGGCTGAAGCGGGGGCAGAGGGATTATCGCATCTCCATGTTTGTGGTCACCTCAAACATCATCCCATCATCAAAGTCCCCTTTACACCCCAAACATTGCCGCCCTTCTTTTTTCCCTGTGATGTGGAGACACCAACAGCACGCACCCTCCCTTTAAGCTTTATTTTGGGCCAAACACTGCAGAGGAGACGATTTGTGTCTTTGAAAGCACACGTTTCAATCACATCAAAAGCCCGGGAAACAAAAGTAGAGGCTGGCAGCATCAGACAAACACTCTCATTAGTCACTGCTTTCTCTTGTATCTCATCGAGGATGAAGGAGGAGTTGTTTACTCTGGAATATCTCATACTGTAAAGGCAAAGGGAACCTACCGCCTGGCCCATTCAGCCAGCATGCAAACAAGTGGAACAGTGTGTGGTCAGTCACAATAAACACAGATCAAAGAGCACAAAATGCACTTCTGTTTCATAATGCACCCTGTGGCACAACCTTTTTCCTTGCACAGCCCTCACACTCGATCTTCCCACACTCATGTACAAACTCACCATTAATAAGGGCTGAAAAGTGTGATTTTCAGCTCTCACTCTGGTGTTCCTCATCCTTGTCCCATCCTCAGCCCCCTGCCTGGTGCTGACCCTGCCAGCAGACTCTCTCTGCTCCCCCCCTCCGCAGCCCCCTCCAACCCTGGGAAGAAGAGGCCCACACCAGAGCTAGAGCTGGGGCTCATTAGCAGCGCCCACCTGGAGGCTGGCTGGGGGCTGACAGAGGAGCAAGGCCTTGATCTGCTGGCTGTGAGCAGTGCTGTGGCACGCAGTAAGGACAGGACCGCGTGCAGCGTGGTATACAGCACAGGGAGCCATCAAATATATCCAGCACTTCAACAGTCCTGAGCTGATCACATTTAATCTGTTTAATTGTTCAATCAGAAAAAAAGGCACAACGCTCTCTGTCAGCCCAGGAGGAGCACCGTTTCATAAGTTCCCTCACAGAGACAGACAGAAAATGAAGAACTCCTTGTGTGGATTATGAAACTGCTTGTAAATCAAGTATGGAAATGGATACCCTTTGTGTATGTGTTCTTTGAACTCTAACCATCTTATCTCATCTGCCCTTCATTCTTAATTACAAATCTGTTTGTTTAGGGAAGTTGTTTGCTATGGATGAGTATTTGTTATGACACCCGTTTTGGTGTTAGGGGGAGTGATGCTGAGGTATGCTGAGGTATAATCAACCGGTGTAAAACGAAGGTATGGAGCCCCTGTGGGTCAGCTGACCCAACTCTGGGAAGGGGGACACAAAAGGATCCCAATGAAGGAACAGCAAGCCTCCCGAGTCACGCGGCTCCGTTCACACAGACTGCATCCAGAGATTCATACCGCTGTCTGACAGCACAGCATCTAAACGACAGCATTTTAAAGGGATTGTGGTGGTTACATACATACAGGACTGTTCAAAGTGATGAACCTGTCAAAAATTATGCCATGAATAGCTTTTTTTTCTTTATGTGACCGCTGACTGACTTTCTCATATTGAGATCGGGGCTCTAACCGGGCAATGCCATTTGTTGGGATCCTCGTTCTTCGTGTTGCTGAAGATAGTTCATAATGACTCTGGTTGTATATTTATATATGGGGTTATTATCATGCTGGGAAAAATAATTTAACACCAATTAAATGTCTGTATCCATGATATATAAAAAACAAAACATATACACACAGACATACGTGAGTTTAGTTATTGATGCTTCGTCTTGCTTCACAGTACTGTGCAAAAGTCTTGACCCCCCACTGATTCCTTTGTGAGACGTGGCTGTTACCTCTGGACAAGTGGCGGACAAAAATAAGAGATGTCAGGCCTGGAAAAAAAAAACCCTGTTATTTTTTGGTATGACAATGATCCCAAACACACTGCCAATGAAGTAAAAGCATACCTAGAAATAGAAAGAAAAAACACAGTGGAACACTGTCAGTCATGGATTGGTCTCCCCAGCTCAGACTTCAACATTATTGAAGCAGTGTGTGGGGTCATCTTGACAGAGAACAGAACAAAAAGCAGCCAACAAAAAAGAGCTTTGAATGTCCCTCAAGAAATTTGGAGAACTTTTCCTGAAGACTACTTAAATACATTACAAGAAAGCTCCCTAAGAAAGTTTAAGCCGTGTTGAAGAATAAAGACAGTCATACCAAATATTGACTTTCAATCTCCTTAAAATTCTACAAACTCAATTTTTGCATTATTTACTTTCTATATGTTTTTGCACGTTTTTCAACAAATCACTGCACCTATTTTACATTTTATTAGCAAAATGTTAGAAAAGGACAGGTGACTCAAGACTTTTAGTCACGCTTGATATGAGCCATTCCCAAATGTCATTAGTGAAGGCTACAAATGTTTGTTAGACGACTCTGATTGTTTGGTGAATGATGTCCTCAAACTGTTTTTTCCATGTCAATATTATTTTTTCCTTTAAAGATCAAAGATTTTTGACACATTTGTTATCATCAGCCAACCAAGATTTTTAAGTGTATCTGTAAGTGTTGACGTAATTGAGCTGAACTAAATAGTAAAGTGGAAATTGTGGTTTTGATTGGCCAGTAAATGTCAGCTGTGGCTCTCAGGCTCCCACCAACCCTACTTTATATTCTTGATCCTAGATAAACACTGTAACTGACTGTTTTTAGACTCTTCCCAAACTTAAAATTTTTTTTGTGATTGCAAAATTTTGGTCTTCAGTTACAGTGAGTTTTTTGTTTGTCAGATCAAAGAGGAATGTTGTGGACTCTGGGTCGCTTCTTATGCACATGAACAATGGGTTGGTCATGATGACTGGCAAATCTCAGTCACGGACCACCACATCAAGGACAATTAGCATTAGCTTGACTCTTCAGGCTCAGCCCTTAAGTAGGATGAAAAAAAAGTGACCTGCTGACTAAGCGCATTCCACCTGCAGCCTGCAGTTCAAAGGACTCCCATGATGATCACCCTCTGCACCTCACTGCTCCACTGCTATCCAGCCACAACTTACCCTGAGGCAAAGCTCACCCTACTCCACACCACGGGTGATCCAATGCTTCATCAACACCATTACAGCCCATTCATAACACATAGAACTGCTCTGACTGCTACCTGCCAGCTCACTGCCTCAGGTGATGTTTGAATGGCTTCACTCCAGAATTAGCCACACCTCTGCCCCCTCTTGAGAGAAGCAGCATATGGCCAGGGTGGATGAATTCCCCTACTGTTTCAAAAGGCGCTCATAAGCCTTCAGGGTGATCGGAACGTCACGCTCCTCTTTACTAGATTAAGTCTAATAATCTCCCAGTAACGAGACTTAAAATCTAGAGCGGTAAAACACTGGGCCCTGGGGTTCACTAACACACAATGCACGCTGTTTTGCCTTTAACACTTTATTTTATGACTGCAAGTAAGAGTTGATGTTCCTCATAAACTTTCCCCTTATCTACAAGCAAAGAGGAGGATTTAGTGACAGTTGGCAGAGACGGCACAAATGCAAGTGAGACGGTAACTAGAATCTCAGGGGCATCCTAAAAACATCTCCAACGATCTCAACAGCGGTAAGAGGTTAAAAGTCGCTGATATTTATATGTGTTACACTGAGGCAAAAATATAGCATGTTGTAATGGGAATAGTATTGCAGAAAAAGACTCAGTAAAGCAGTTTCTATGATCTAGAAAAGCGAAGGATTGCTACAGGCACAAATGGCAGAAATGGCCAAATAGTGCATACATAAAGTATATGTCAGTACACACACACACGCTCTCTTATCTGGAAGTGCAACAGGATCTTTGCGCAGTCATTCTCAACCACCATTTTGACCTTGGGACTTCCAGGCCAGAACTGACACAGATGTTTCTGTATACTATGCCGGCCACTTGGTTATGGCGTTCCATGTATGCCCTGCCTGCTAGCATCTTGCACCCTGCTGTAATGTGCTGGATTGTCTCAGGGTCATCTTTACTCAGCCAGCACCTGGGGCCTTGCCTGGTGTGGTAGACCCCAGCCTCTATGGATCTTGTGCTCAGAGCTTGTTCCTGTGCTGCCATAATCAGTGCCTCTGTGCTGTCTTTCAGTCCAGCTTTGTCCAGCCACTGGTAGGATTTCTGGATGTCGGCAACTTTCTCTATCTGGCAGTGGCACATACATTCCCAGGTACTCGTAGCTGTCCTCGATGTCTGCAATGTTGATTTCTGGTAGTACAATCCCCTCAGTTCTGACTACCTCCTCTCTCTTTGTTACCATTCGACTACACTCCTCCAGTCCGAATGACATTCCAGTGTCATTGCTGTAGATCCTGATGGTGTGGATCAGTGAATCGATGTCTCATTCACTCCTGGCATTCAGGTTGATGGGGGTTCAAGCCTATGCAGAGTGTATTACACTGTGTATCACAGTGTATCATATTTGCTACATGTGTTTTTGTGAGACTTTTTGAGACTTCTACATAATAACAATGATTTCTTTCCCCATGAAAAACATAAATAAATTGTATAATATATTTTTAAGCAATAAATTGCAAAAAAGTGGAGCAAATATGATACAAATTAAAACTCACATGCAAATAAATATTTAATTAAATTAAGTTTCAAGAAACACTCAATTATCAAAAAATAGAATTTTCTGGCAATTATTTCATGTGGAGGAATTGCAGCTTTTTTTTTGTTTGATTGTTTGTTTGTTTTCTTTGACTGTGGCTTCATTTTTCAGGCCTGGAGGTGACTGTTACTTAACACTCATTTTCTTGAGTGATTTTAGTCTTTAGCACAAACTGCAAAGCTGTCACTACTGCATCACAGATTAGCAAAAGTAATATGAGCTGTAGTTGAGAAAATGTTTGCAGTCTGTGTGTGTTTTTCACATTGTTTCTCATTACAAATTAGAGTTATTGTTCCCCATTTGTGTAGTGCACTGTAACTTATAACCTGACAAACATTTAATACAGTTTTTCAAACCTTTTTTTTAAAAGTCATGTACCAAAGAGTGCTGCGTGGCCTTTTTTTTCTTTTGTGGAGACTTTTAATAAAAGGGTGAGTTCAAAAGGCACCCGTGTAAAAGTTACCAGTTTCCAAAAGGACTCCCACTGGCCTGCTGATTAAGCAGATGCCTTCACTGGGTTACGGGACCGAGCGTCAGTCCCATCTCTTGCCCTCCAGGGAGTTTATTCATTCACTGTAATTCATGCTTAACAAGGACACTGCCCGGGTTGCTGCACCCTCTCTCCCTTGTGCTCATTTAATTTCGGCTGAAGCAGCGTGGCGGCAGGAAGGATCCCCAGAGATGGAAGATATTGGATTGCGAAGGTTGGCCTCGAAAAGGAAATCCACCCTGGTGACAAACCTCACAGTCTGTGATGTTTAACTGATCGCACATTAGCAGTTGAGACTGCAGTTCTTAACATGAACGAGTTTCTTCTGCAGATAGACATCAGCTGATCATCAAGAGTTTACTCAAGCTTCCAGAAGCATTAGAGTGTGTCTGCTTGCTACAGGTTGAGCAGTTTGACTGACTCCACCTCATCCTTTGTCTTGAATCGCTTTAGTCTAAAAGACTAAAGTCAATGTAAGTAACAGAAAAACTAATAATATAGTTTATTTACATGATGGCTAATTACTAAGTACTTTCCAATTAATTAGTAAGTCACCCAGTCACAGGTTGGGAACCTGAGAAATAAAAAAATGTTTTAGCTGTCATGCACTTATTAAGAAAAGAGCACAACATTTTTAATTATTTATACTAAATATTATCTAATCAAGACTGAGATGGAAAAACTGTCACCTTTCTCTTGTCTGTTGTGTCCTAACAGAGTGCCGGTCTGTGAAAGGGCCGATGCATAATAGCAAACAACCCTTAAACCCCACGGGCATTTTATTGTTGCCAACGAATCCTGCTCATTCTTACACTGTGTGCTGGCCAAAATTACCCAGTGTAATGCTGGGTTTTTTTTTTTTTAAATTTAAAAAGTTTGTTTGTGTGTTTTGGGGCATTTTAAAAATATTAAAAATGTAAGCACAGTGGTTTAATACTTTTGAGAGGAACCTACTAGCCCCACACTGAAAGCCAATCAAAACGAACCTGTGGATGAGGCTGAAAAGTCCTCATTAAACATGTATGCATATGTAACACACTCTGCCACACTTGTCTTTGTCATTTTCTGTTATAACAATCTTGAATACATTACTATTTCAGTCTCCCCATCACATTAAAACAAGTGTGTTTTTATTACTTTAAAACACACGTGAAGACAATAACATTCCAGCGTAGAGACAACCAAACCCTCCTCAACAAGAGAAAATGGACAAAAACAAGGTTTCCAGTTGGCTCGGTGGTGTCCCTTCCGACCTTATGCCAGACAGCCGACTGGAAATGCCAGGAATGCTAGACTGCTGCTCGATAGGAGACCATGTTCCACTTATTGGCTACTGGTGGGCAGAGTCACGGGGACAATGTCCGAGATGAATTCCCACACAATAGGAACAAGACATTTATGACTCTTCGGCCAGGGAAAAAATGAGAGGTTCACGCTCAGGCCGCTCAGGGCTCTTGCGCTCCCACTGACTCTCAGAGAGAGATGCTGCTCTCGGCTCACACCCCTCACATTTTTGGGCTGTGTCTGGAGGGCTGAAGAAAAGGTCTCCCCTGAATCCAACCAGGCTGTCCCATTTGGGGTGATTTAAATGGGCTGTTATTGCATTTCTTCTCCATTGCCTCTCCGCTGGCAGACCTGTCTTATGATGCCTTTAATTGTTAGTTTCACCAGTGCTCATTACACAGGAGCCAGCAAAATTCTGGCGTGGTATTTCCCTGGCATGTATAAAATAACTACTGATAACCGGGGCAACCAAAATGAGAATTTGAGTCTTAGTTGCTCGTTGGCTTTTGAGCATCACTGAAAAGTGACTATTAGGAAGAAATGACCAAGTTCAGAAACCTGAACATGTTTCATGTTTTAATTATGCAATGTTTTAATATGGAAAGCAAACTGTGTTAAAGTGAAGGCTGAATCAATAATGTTAACAAAGAATGAGCAGTTTCAGCATATTTACTAATAAGCAGTGATGATTTTTTTTTATTATGAAGAGTATTATTAGTATATACTGCATAAAGTCATGCTTGTGTAACTTTACTCATTTCCCCAAAAGACATCATATAGTAATAATAATTAAAATGATCTAGCTATTAATTAAAATCAAACTAAATACAACAAAAGCAGGAAGTCAATGAAGACAATCTAAAAAAAATTGGAGAAAAAATAGAAGCAGAGTGCTGCTGGAGATTTTTGCCCACTTAAAACTCCTGTTTAGGCTTTAACTAACAACTAAAATTAATTTGCCTTTATTTGGTGATTAAAATTGAATGATCACAATTTCAAACTACTCAGTCGGTGGTTAAATGCAACAGGAAAAAGCATAGTAAAAAAACAAAAAAACAAGACTAACTTAATATATTGTATATATTAAATGGCATCATATATACACCCAGGGTGACCAAATCCCAACAAACTAAATGCTTTTGATTTTAGCCAGATCTGACAGTTTTAACCATTCTGATCCAATTATGAAACACATAATGTGTCACATATTCTCTGCTGCAGGAAATATAAAAATAACTCTAGCAAAAAAGACAAAAACACTGTTTCTCTGACTATACAGCCACTTCATTTTCTCTGTGGTAGTTTTCAACAAAATCTGCAAATCTTGTGACTTTTTGGTGACTCTCCCAATGAGTACCAGACAGGCTGACCTTCCTCTGACTATAACACGAAGCCTTCCCTTCATATAGACTGGGTAAAAGCCAGACGTTAGAAATGCAGAACAAAAAAAATGTGGGAGAGGAGGACAAGGAATAAAAATGCTGTCCAGTCCCATATAAAGAGGGATATCTGGTCCCTCTACATGCACCACTCTGACAGAAAAGAAGGAAACACGTTTGCAACTCTAGGGAACGTGTTGCAAATACCAACATTATATAAATAAACCATTTATTGCTTCTTCAGATTATTTTTAAGCTTAAATAGATGATGAGTCTTGATGTCTGACCTCAGAGGGATCCTTTGCAATGGCTCATTTACCTCCAGCTCGCTTAAGTTGCCTTACAGCCTTCAAGCCTGGAGTGCCACCTACTGGTGTCACATCATAAAAGCATGAAAAATTATATCTGGAGTCAGCCGACCAGGTTATCCTCAAAAACAATATGCATTATCTTGTAATGCTTGCAGTTGTTGCAGCAAACTTCTTTCATCCCTATTCTGGAAATGTGAGCAATTAGTTGCAAGAAATAATAAAAAGCATTTGCACGTTTATACCGCCAATTAGGAGCATAGGTACCAAGCCCTTTTCATGCGTCCCCCACTGATAACCATTGTCACTTCAGCTTGTCCACTGCTATTTGAACCCCATATCCAGACCATTCCCAATTAGGCCCACCTTCCACTTTGAGGTTTACTTACTCCAAGATGAGTGAGAAAACAGTCTTTTTAAAAGAGGGCCCCTATTCTCTTGTTCACATGGGGAAGTTTACCCACATCTGTCTCCTCACCTAACCCCTGGAAGAGAGGGGGTCAGTGCCAAGGCCAGAGGTCACTGCTTGTCCCTTTGTGAGCTAGAACCAACATGAACCCCAATCAAATACTGCGGTCAGCAGGAAACAGTGCCCGGTTGGTGTTTAGGGCCACGGATGTGTGAACCGAACAGGAGTTGTGCTTTGAGGTGGGTTGCTGCACGGAAGCGTTTGAAAGGGACTCTTTGGGTTTCTTAATTAAGTAAAGAACAAATAGCTGTCCTGCTTTGTTGCTTCTTTTCTGCGTCATCAATGGCCCGGACACAAATAGAGAAATAAAGCTGCGGTTTGAGAATTTGCAGGTGTGCACGGATGCGTGTGAAGTTACTGGAGGGACTGCAACCATTCAAAAAAAAAAAGTTTATGTGGCACTCAAGGGGGAGGTCTGTGTGAGAACAGATCTAGTTAGGAGCGTCACAACAGATGTGACAAAACAGGCGGTCGGGTCAGGCCGGGCTGGCTGCACTGGCACAGCAGTATTCAACCAAAGGTGGGAAAAAAAACAGCAGTCTCACTCCTTTCCCCTGGTACTCCCTCTTTCTCTTGCTTGCGCTCTTTCACTCTTATCAGCAAGCCACCATCCATAATTGACCTGATTCCCAGATTTCTGTTCCTCTGACCACCCTTGCCGTAGCATAAAAGTGGGCAGCATAGGTGGCAGAAGACAGCCTGGCTGAAGGAAAAAGGAAAGTAAAAGAAAGTATTCTTCTAACATCTTGAAAGCAAAAAAAAAAAAAAAGGAAAATCAGCATAATGACCATGTTCTCCTGCCACACATTCACTCTCTCACACTGCATACACACTCTCTGTCCACGCAGGCCCTCCTCCTCCACACCCATCCACATCCAAATCTTGATTAACCTCCTCTCTCACTCCTCCTTTCCCACCCACTCACATTCACACATACACATGGACACAAAATGCCTCGGAGGGCCCCCTGACAGATGGGGTGAGGGGTTTCGGGGGGTTCCTCTGAACAAATGGCACCCTGGTTTAGTGTGGTGTTGTCAGGGTTTGAATTGATCCCCGGGACTACAGAGGCTTCTCTCTGCCAGCGTGTCACAATGGCAACAAGTGTGCAGAGCTGGGAGCAAGCTTGTACAGGCATGGGACCCATACCTCATGAATGATAGCTTAGCAAATGGCCCTCCTTTCACTGGCTTTCATTGTAGGGCCATCTCTCGTTTTCTTTCATACCCTACTCAAAAAAAACCCTTGCCCAGCTTTGTTAGTTTTATTGGGTTTGATTGGTTTGGGATTCTGAAACGTGTTGGTTTTTGTGTGAGTTTGTATGTGTGAACTATGGAGCAGGGCGGAGTGGTATCTGTGTATATGGGTGTGTTGGTGGTGTTCGGCTGAGGAGGGTGGGTGGGGGGTGCATTTTTGTACATTTTTGCTTGTTAAATTGATGGGTGCAGTGGTCTCACGACAGGGGCCGTGGAATGATGTAAAGCTATCTGTCACTGGCCCAAACCATTCAGTGTGATTCAGTTTTATATGAATGGCACTTCCTGGGAGGTCGGTAGGATTTTTTTTTTCACTCAGCGAGGTAAACACCATGTGTGCAATTTTCACAGCTTACCATAAATTCAGATACACAGTGATGAGACTTTCACACAGTTATAACAATACACCCTTTCTTGTCAGCTCGGCTCCCGCTTGAGAATCTTTGCATCGGTTCTTCTGCAAGTAGCATCCTGTTTGTTCAGAAAGAGCCCACAATGCAGTGCATTTACTTTTGTCTCTTCAGCTCCAAAGTCATATATTTGTCTGTTATGGTCTCCTATATCAGCATAATGAGCGCCTGTCTCATCAGCAGATAAAGCCCGACTGAAAGTGTGACCCCTCAGCTGACCCTGGGTAGCGGTTTACAGGCTCAGGAACAATCGTCCCATTGGCAGATAACATCGGCATCATCCCTCCAGGCTCATTTCATCACAGTCACTTCTCCTCCATCTGGTTAATGTTTCACTAGTCCTCCATTTTTTTTTATTATTTTTTTTTGCTACTCAGCTTGCAGGAGAGGGGGAGATGGACCAGCAGCAAAGGATGCTTGGTAAATCACAAAAGGAAAACAAAGGTTGATCGATTGATTGGTAAACAAACACCCTCGGGAGCCCGGGTCTGCTTATCTTCCACATGTGGCGTATCCATCTGTCATACCTTATTATCAGAGCTGGATCAAGAGGTTTGATGGGGATGATTACCACTACTTAAATGCCTGCTTTCAAACCTTAAGACATTACAAACATAAGGACAAAGTTTTAAACCTGCTGCAAACATAGAATGGAAAACTTCAGTCATTTGATTATGTATAAATTTCCCATCTACTTTGCTACATAAGTAAAATAATAAATGTAATGGAATCTGGTCAAATAAAAATTTGACCAGATTCTGTTTACATAAAGCATATTTTCCTTAATGATTTTTTAAAAATAAATAAAGCTTTGATTTTAAATATTTCAACTGCAGTTTAATCAAAGTTATTGCTTAATGCTAATGAGGGTCATTAATATTGTCATAACGAGGCTGGAATGAGGACCCACATGCAGATGCAAGAAAAAACAAAAAATAACCGTACAAAAATAAAAGTTCACAAAAAAAATATTGTGACGGAAATGCAAAGAGTATCACAAGAGACAGGAGTTTAATCCAGAACGAGGCATGAGAACTAATGAGGACATAAATAATAAATAATAGTAATAGTAATAACAATTTTCTGGGGCCTTTAATCAGCGCTCTGCACTTTAGGAAAATCAGTAGCACATTACGAAGCATAAACCTGCACATGAGAACTCTTTAATATTTTTTTAATTGATTTTTATTGATATTTATTGTTTATATTTATTGAGCTTTTTAATCGATTTGTCTTCCAGAAGGTTGATTCAGTGTACAGTAGACAGATGCTGCAAGATACAAAGGCAACATTAGCAAGAAATGTAATGGATTACTATGTGTTTGGGAGGAAAAGTGTGGGTAAATGTGTTTTTGCAATTATTGTGAATAAGAGTGCTGATTTTATTCCAAGAGGAATCATGGTGTGGCACTCACTCACCTGTTTTGTCTTGTGTCTTTTACAGGGTGTTCAGGTAAGCGTGTCCCCGGGGGTCTGAACCCAGTTTAAAGCTTCTGGGGGAGACACATATAATACTCAAGGTTATTCTGAGAAGCATGGAAACACCCCGGGCCAAATGTATTGAACCACATGTGGTTCATCGACAGCAGAAGTAGCTGTGCTCGAGCTGTATAGAGGTTTCAAAATAATCTGTAACCCATCTTCACCGTGACTCCTACTGGCCACTTTTGCTATCGCCGCATATTGATATTGCTATTCTGCTAAACAGCGCAACAGACACGGGCTGCACAAAGTAAAGCTACATATAAAACTAGATTATCCATAATGTACTATATGATCGGTACATGTTTTGGAGAAATCCACACAGCAGGATGTGACTGTAGTGAACAGTGTGTGTCAGCAAATTCTATTTTTCCTTTTTGTGTTTCACTGGCTTAGTAATTCAGTCCAGTGCACAAGAAACACATTTATTTAAAAAAAATTAAAAATTAAAAAATCAAAGAAAAGTGTTCATTGTGTTAGCCAAATAGGTTTTGTATATTTGATTGTCACCAACTTTTTAGTTAAGATGCTGTAAGTGCGGCCCACTAATATTTGTGAATGAATGTAGCTAACTGTGAGAAAATCAGGTAACAATGTTTAAATCTGTCACATGTAAAACTGAGTCAGTTTCGTCTTTTCTTTCTTTTTTTTTAAAGAAATCATCTCCTTAGCCTTGAAAAAAATATGTTCACATGGCACACTTGTTGCAGAAATGCATAGTTATTATTTATTTATTTATTTATTTTTACTTTTTTCCCAGTCTATAAAGGTGTGGATATGCAACACATTCCTGCTCATAACGTACTGGATCATGTCCACTTCAAACAAATACATCAGTGAGGTATCTTTTGATCTCTACAGGTCCATCAGCAGTTGCACTCTGGATATTTTGGGTTTCACAAAAAATTTACCACAGACTGTCTGTTGATTCGTTTGCAGTGGTTTTTGCTGCAGGTCCTGCTGCTGCTGAGTCTTAAGCTTTCTGTGAGTTTGGAGTGTCATTAGATTTGTTCTGCACTCGTTCAATCAAAGGTAGAAGCAGCAGTGAGTCACCTGTCAAAAATGAGGTGAAACGCACCAAGACAGTTAGCCATGGTCATGTGACGTGTAAGCTTGGAAGTGTCAGCACTGGCAATCCCTACTAATTCCCTACTGATCCTCACTATTAACATGAAATGTCTGATAAATAAAAAAAAAAAAAAAAAACGTGGTCTATGCCAAATCCTCCGGTGACTGTAGCCGATAGCTGCACAATGGTCATTTGTCACAGGCTTGATTATTAACCCTTAACAAGGGATCAGAGTAGGAAACACAGGAGGACCATTAACACGGAGGGAGGAATCAGACAGACAAGGAAACACTGAGGGAACAAAACTACCACTGATAAATATCAAGACTGGAACCCAAACTGATAACCTTAAGGTGAAAGCAAAACTCTTCTTAATAATGATAATGTCAAACTAAAACTCATAGTCTACGAGAATATTAAAGGGATCCAAAGTTCACCAAATACAAAAATTAAACCTCACTATGACAAAGAACACCAAACATAAGCCAAGACTCAAATATATTATTTTGTAATCCAAAAAAGAAAAACATGAAAACTTCCAGGACCACATCCAAGGACCATGATAGTCACTGATGAGCAGCTCATGTGGAACATGTGTATTTAATCATAACAAAATGTGGGTCAAAATTAGATCTGCGCGGTTATTTTTTAATTTTATTTATTTTTTTTGTAAATCAATCACCAGAGACAGATTCTTTCATTTTTTTTATAGGTGTAACACGAGGAACCTAAACTTCACATGTGACTGAGAATGTCTCATAGTGCCTTGGCCCCAGTAACTATATATAACTTAGATGATAAGAGGTGTTTATAATGTGGAATTACAACCAGCTCCAGAGTAAAGCTCTGCTGAACTTGTCTAAGAATTGTGTAACATTGTCACATTGTTATAATGTTCCATATTTATATGAATGATCAAAGTTAGTGAAAATAGCACACGTCAAATGCATGGCGGGTAAACAGACACTTATTGCACATTCTCTTGTAACACTGGAGCCAAACTCTGGCTTCATCAAATACAGATGCCTGGATGATCAACTTGACAATGTGCGTGTGCAAAAGCATGTCTGAAAGCAGTAAAGGAACCTCTGTGATTGAACAGCTCTGACACTGGTAGGCGTTGGTTGTGCAAAAATGACTAATAACGTCTACACTGGCAGCTAAAAGAAAAAGTTAAGCTTGAGATACAGTCCCAGGAACTGTGAGTGACATGTAATGGTTGCCTTTTATCTGTTTAACAAGCAGGCTCCCCCCCAGGCTATGGTCTGGGTCAGAGAGTAAAGATAGTCATCTCTTACATACCCAGGTGCCAGGATGGTGTAGCCCTCCCTTTGCTCCTTTTGTGCTCTCCTCTCTGCATAGCAATGAGAAGTACATTGCAATATGTTTGAATTGTCGATGTGGGTGAGCGAGGACTGTTGAGGAGGTGAGGTCTGCATATTAAGAAAACACGGAGCGAGAACAGGCATCTGAAAAGACCTTTGAAAGAGAATCAATTAATTTTCATTTACCTCCATTAGCACTGGGCTGGGATTTGCATCTGTGAACCCATTGCCAAACTGGCAGTGGTCTTTTTAGCTGAGGGAGAGGGCCACATTAAGCTAATGATGGGGGGCAGAGGCAGAGACAAAGGGCTGTATGCGTGGGAGGGCAGGCCTGGCCGTCCTCTTCTCTCATTAGCACCTCAGTGCCCTGCACTGCTGTCACACGGTGAGCCCTCACAGGCAGATCATTAACCGCTAGCTTGGATGTGAATCTTACATAAACGGAGAATTTTGTTTTTTTAAAAAGGGGGAAAAAGAGTGTTCTCATCTACTGAGCACCGGAGGTTTTATGGTTTGTGTTACTTTTACTGTTATCTGCCCTTCACAAGCTGCTTAATCTGCTGCACATTAAAACATATAAGCTGCTATGTTGGGTTAGATTCATCCCTAAGATAACAAAGTTTAAATATGTAATTTCTTCTATATAAAACACCTATGATCCACCAATAACTGGTGGATCTAAATAAAGGAAGAGGATCTGCTCCAAAGCAAGGCACTTGATTGAGTAAGTCAAAAGGCTCATTTTAAATACTTTCCTTTTAAAAATCTCTTTCTGCAAGCCTGTGTGCCGTATTACATATACATATATACATACATATACACACATATACACATACGTATACATATTATGCATGCACACCAGTAATGCAACTATAAAGTTTGGATCTAGATAATCACATGCTCTGTTTCAAGATTGCTGTAGTTACTTCAATGCTTTCTGTGTGCAAAAACAATAACCTTGTGCCATCTATTTAAAGGGGACATCTGGATCAGATATATGGTTTGCAGTGAAAGCGAGGCATCATTAATCAATAATGTGGAAATCTGGGAAGTAGTAGTTGCTGACAATTGAAGAAAGTGAGTGATTAAAATGTCAGCTTTTTTGCAAAACTGCGTCATGTAAATGAGGAAATCACAAATCTGCATATACACTTAAAAAATATTCTCCGCACTCAAAGATGAAGCAATCGTTTTGAGTAAAAGGCAACTGAAATATATCAAATCAAGGGTTAATTCATTAAAGTATGTAATTATATTTTATGTAATTTAATTGTTTCAAGTCAGCATGCTGGGTAGAATTTCAATTTCAATTTCAACCTAAAAAAAAAAAAAAGAAGCAATTCCACAATTAAAAAAAAAGTTTCTCTTTTCATAAAAAAACAAAAAAACAATTCCCAACATTTTAATAATTCCACGACTGCCATGGAAATAAAAAGTATCTTAACTGAGCATGCTGATATTCTTCAGAAATACCTTATAGCATGCACACATGCACCACAAACATGACGTTTACAAGAAGCTTTTTGAAAGTAAGTGATGGGAGCAGCAGTAGGCGACAGTAAAGTGATGCGGTAAGGGTGGATGCCTGCAGAGGAGGGTCATCTTTGCAGCACCGCTGCGCAGGGCCTTGCCTCCACGCGCTGGGAGGAACCCAGACAGTATGAAATTGAGCGGAAAGCATGAGCAGAGAAGAGGAAGAAAGGCAAAATGGGAGAAGGGAGCAGACAGGGTCACAGATGTGACATTACATTAACAATAGGAATGGCAGGGGTGAAAGTGTGCAGACAAGCAAAGCTGTCTCGCAGCTGCTTGCTTTACCTGTCTATTAAAAGGGAACATATTTCTTCCCTTCTTTGGAGGGAGAAACATATTTATTAGGCCTAAAGGGTGGGTGGGTGGGTGGGTGGGGGAGGCTTTTAGAGCTGTTTGATTGTTAGACAGGAGCCAATAAACTTTTCATTTTGCATATATGTCAAGTATTCTGTTGGGTCAGAATGCATATGAGTATTAGTCGTCAACAGATTTGTGAGCAAATTAATGTTAAGGAAAAAAAACTTGACGTTTGGATGGACCTCTACCGAAAGAGTTTTAAGATATTTATGAGCACACGGTGATACATTAAAAGCCCAGACAGATATTGAAGTGACCTCGAGCCCTTTCCTGTACTCAGGCAGCCCCACTCTGAAACAAAGCAGACATGACCAGAGGAGAGGGGGAGAAATCAGATGGCTTAATTGTTCCTTGACAATTAGGCCATCACTCAAGAGAACACTGAGAAACCCAGCAAAAGTAGCAAAAAGGAGGAGGGGACTGAAGAAAGGGATGAAAGAAGAGGGCTCTAAAACACCCACTGAGTGAGAGGGAGTGAGAGGGAAAGAGGGAGAGGGTCTGGCTATTGAGGACCCGACAGGGCAAAAAGGAGCAAAAAGCAATTTACAATACTGTACAATGCTGTTCTGCACCATTAAGTGGCATAGAGGGCAGGGCTAGGACAATGGGCTTCTGTCCCCGAGGAGAAGGCCAGCCGCTCCAGAGGAGTCCTCCTTTTCAACCCATATGTCTGTGGGTGCCTCACAGGATGCTACTCCTGCCATGGCCGCATGCCCAGCATCTGGACACATAAGGTCCACCGTCTCTCTGCAGTGACCAGTGCAGCGCTGGGGAGGGCAGCGGGGTTTCCCCGGTAACATAGTAGTGATACACAAGGATTCAGGGCAGCACTCGAGAGATTAAGGAAAGGAAGTACTTCTAGTCCGATTGTTTTGGATTTAGAGCCAGAAAAATCACACCGCAAACACCAAACAAGAGTGAATCCCATGGCAACAACAAGCTCGGCTTATTAAAAAAGAACGTCGCCTACACGGCCGACAAAACACGTGTAATAAAGTTTTCTAAAGCGCTGCAGATCAAAGGCGTTGTTTTCAGAGTGTGGATAACAAAGTTCCTAACTGCAAAACCCTTGGACATCACCTCTGATTTCTCTGTTTTTTCAGGGTATTCCTTCACACGTGTTTGTAACACATTTATTTGCATCAGTGTCACAGTTGGACAGTTTATAAAAGGACCT
>VUQG01006039.1:13080-27562 GCA_015106755.1 Etia nguti | reverse complement strand
GATGTTTTTTTCTTATTTTTTTTTTTTTTTTTTTTTTTTTTTTTTTTTTACAAAGGCTCGTCCATTTAGTCCATCAAAGCAGTTTCCCTGGCGAGAAATTCGCAGAACGGTCAGCATTAGCACCATACATGTTTTATGAAGGCCGGGAGCTCACCCTACTTAAGACAAACGGCACGCATTCGCATTCAGCGCATTCACGTGGCTCGGAAAATGGTGTGGTTTGTAGGTGTGTGTGTGTGCAGAAGGAAAGAAACTGTCTGTGTATAAGTGTGTGTGCCACCTATATTTGCACTCTGTCGGCTTCTCCTTTGTTAGTGTGACGCTACTTGCTTATGCATTGTTGACCCATTTAAGGGCTTTAGTGCTCTCCTAGCTCACAGTGTAAACACTTTATTCCCCAACATATAACATTTGCAGTCACAAACAACAGCATAAATATATACAAAAAAAAATCACTGCATTTGGATGCTTTAAAAAAAAAGATTTCTAAGCAGGCTGGCCCTTATTTGTTTTCTCTACATAAATACTCTCTCTCATTCGCCTCCTTCCTCTATAACCTTGTCTCCCGTCTTGGAATGCGAGGATTTGAAGCTAAAATGAAATGTCGTGAGTTGCAGCAGGAAAAAACATTGCCTGGCTCTGCTGACAGCTTGGGAATTATTTTGGGGCACAATGCACCATTCCCCCCCCCATCATGCTGGGGGATGAATATGCACCCGGTAATTGAAGTGCGGCGTCAACTCGAGCCCGTGACTTGACAAATTTCACCTGGCCCTGCTTCCATCACTCCCTCCTCCATGTTGTTTGCGACTTGGAACGCAACTGGTCGTGAAAAGGCAAGGAAGCGTGGTCGGATATTAGATCCCGCCCTTCCTCCAGGTGTGGATGTTATTCTTTCCATTTTGCGTGTGTGTGCGTGTGTGTGAATATTTCTTAACCCGAGGTCACAAAACAAGGAGGAAAAAAAAAAGAATTCTCCCCATCCTTTGTGTGCCATTCACCGTGGCAGCTGTCCTTTCAAGCCTCTAAATGCAACGCAATCACCTCACAAAAGCAGGCGGCTCAGTTATGCCCGGGCTCCGATGACTACAGTCCTGAGCGTGCACAACTTCTTGTGAGGGATGATTAGAGTGGCCAAAGCGGCAGTCAAAAGCCTCAGTTTTAAAACCACATTAGAAAAGAGAGCGCAGGAGCCAAAACACATAAGCTGGGGCGCACAGTCAGAGCAACGTAACCCGACACCGTCAGCCAAACAATGAAGGTAAATGTGGTGTGGATTTGATGAGTGATATAGCCTGGTGACTGTCCACACCCCCGTCCTTCTGGGGTTTACAAAAAGATTAACTCCTTGAACAAATGCAAGGAGGGCACACCTGGTTTTTTTTGTGCACTTGTGGCAAAGTATGTGTTTCTTTGTCTGTTTCCTGCCCTTTTGTTTGCAGTCTCGCCCGCAGACTAATGGCTACCTTGAAGGCTAAAACAATAGCATTTATCTTCTCTGCAGTTCAAACTTAAGCTTCAGGCAATCACCTTAGCCGAGGTTTGTAAGACTAGAAGTGCCTGCACACAGGGCGCAGGGAGGGTTGAGTTTAAATGGTGGAAAACTAACGAGCAGTATTCAACAGAGAGCCGAAGAGCTGTTTAAGGAACTGCTTTCGAAGTCGTTTGTCTTTCCTTTTATTCCTTATTACTTCGTGTTAATTTTTTCCCCGCAGGTTCAAACAACCCTTCGACTTTTATCAGGTGTTACGAGTGAGTGAGGCAAAAGAAACAAGAAGATAACAAAAGATTGGCGCATACTGAACAGCACACAAATGTGCAAAAAAGCTCATGTTCAGGATGGGATTTAAACACGTGCAAAAAATAACCAAAAAACAGATATATATTCAATCTCTTTACACATGCCTATGCCCTGGGATCAGCTTTTGGCAACTCCTACAAACATTGCATCGCCTGCAACTCACTGCGAGGTGTTTTGAGCAGTCGTTGGAGATATGCTGCTGGCGAGATGTCTACCTCAGGCTGTCTACATACGTAAGCAGGAAGGTGCTGTAGGTGTTTAGCCGGCTTTGGAAGTTTTGAACGATTATGAGAAAATGCGCTCGGCTTACTCCGGTGCTTTTTTTTTTTGGTCGCACCGGGCTACTGTATGCGCAGGGGTCTGGGGACCCGGAGTAGCGCTGTTTAGGCTGCCTCCCACACAGAAATGCACAGCTCGGATTTGAAAATCTCCTGGAAGTGACAGATTGGGTTCACGCACGCTGCTGGGAAACAAGTTACTGTCATTATCCAGTTACAGCTGCCGTGATGAACTCGTCCTCGAACTGCTCTTAGGGTAGTTGTCTCGTTTCATCTGTTTGCCCTCTCTCGGCGCTCTCCAGACCGTAAACATTATTGCTCATTACGGCCTTTAAATATTTAAAGGGTAATTCACATCAAACTCTGCTCGAATCTCTGGGCTGCAAACAAAAAAAGTATTTGGATGTTTTTTTGGCTCCTGGAGGGAACTGAGTGTAATCTGATGAACTGCTTTCAAGTGATGTCACCTAAGACAAAAGAAGGAGTCAGGTGGAAGACTAAAAGTCTGACAGTCACAACAAACTTAGGGTTTGGAGTCAGGCATCTTTTTCAGCTGTCATCAGCCCATTAAATGGACATTATCAGTTGTTGTCAGTCCGTTATGTGTTGCCAAAAGGTAGTTATCACTTCACTGAAATGTGGCCGTTCTGGCTCTGCTGAACAGGAGGAATGGGTGGTGTCTTTCCGGTCTGAAAATAGCAACAAAAGTCCGCATTAGGAGGTAGTAGGGGTGTTGAAGAGGACATCCATTTAACTTTCAGCAATGATACATGAGTTTGAGACGCGTCGTTTGAACTTTATCTTCTATTTTCGTGGCATAAGCAGCAAGACTTTTAGTTCAGAGTTGGAAAAAGGTCACAGTGTTTGGTTAAGATGCACCTTTTATTTTCCTTACAACGCAAAGCACATATTGCAGTGCCATAATTTGCTAGCTTGCAGTGGCATTCATCCACAAAGAATTCACACATCCGCAAGGTCTCCTACACAATCTGGCTCGCTCTCTGTTTATCACTGATTAGAATGGATGATAACCACCTTCCTAGCTTGCTAGTAGGTGGAGGAGGGACTGATAACAACTGACAACGGCAGTTTAATGTACTGATAGCATCGAGATCGGATGAGTGAGAAAGAAGGAACAAGAAGAGCGGCCAAACCTCTGTAAGCATCCACGTCTCTGCTCGAGGCTAGCAGCAAACCGGCGGTCAGATAGCATTGTGGGAAATGCAGATGGCGGCTTTTGACAAGAACGTGTGTGCGATAAAACAAGTGCCTGAATCAACTGCACTGGTTGTGATACATTTCTTTTTTTTTTAACAGTTTTTTGCGAGTCATTTCATCAGAGTGCGACGCCAAATCTGCGAAGTGCTGTTTTTGTGACACTCAGAATCCTCTTTGTTTACGCCCAATGCACTTAGCCTAAATAGCACTGGCAATAATGAGAATCAACACTTTGTAGACGGTTCAGCTTTAAGAGGAAGAGCTCTACAAGTTAGATTTTTTTTTTTTTTTTTTTTACTGACAGCGAGAAGGAAAGAGGGAGACAGATGAATGATGGTTCCATCACCTTGCACATTGTGAATGTGAAGTCACTCCAGGGCAGCATAAATCATCTTAATCCCTGAGTGATTGGAGATGAAGCAAGGACACACATACGCATCCATGCAAACACCTCACCTTGTTCCGAACTCCCGAAATCACTGTTTAAATCGCTCGTCCTTATTTTTAAATGAAAAAAAAATAAAATCTCCTGCCCTCTCTTAATAGATCACGCGCCTCTAACCTTAATCAAAAGCAGCTGGAGATTATAACCAAGAACAGATGGTTTGGGGGTGAAAATAGTATTTTGCGGGCATTTCTTGATTGTTTGCGCTTTTTTCCCCCCCTCCTTAACCCCTCCTCGGTGTTATTATGATTATTACTATCCCTGCTTTTGGCGATTTCATTTCGGCCTCACACGCATTATCAGAGCTTAAGAGTCGCTGACCAATTTCCCCCCCCCCACAAAAAAAAAACCACTCCTGTCACGATCTTTCATTAGCATCAAAGTCTTAATCCACCTCAATACATACATGCGGTAATCCCCCCCTCTCCTCTTAAAAAGACCATAGCTGTCAACATTCGTGTTCTTTGGCTGAACTCAGCGTGAGGACAAAGCAATTTGTTTCTAAAACATCATAGGGGTGAGTGGGGAGGTGGGGGGACTCTGGAGGAGGCAGACGCCAGAGCTGGCTTACAGAGCGGCGAAAGTGCAAAAGGGATTGCGAGAATAAAGACAACTACCTCCTTTTTTGTGTTTTATTTGGGGAGGGGGGGGTGCTTTGATACGGAGCCTGCAAGGCAAAGACTTTGTCCTCTGGCAAAAAGTAATGATGGAAGAGAGAAAGGAGCAGGAGGCAGAGAGAGGGAGTGAAGCAGACGCCATCAGATTCGCTTTCAGGTGTTACGCAACCCGGGGAGAGCAGACTCTTACCCTTCCTCGTGATTAATTGTGTGTCTCGGGCAGGAGATTGTGTCGGTTTAATCTGAAGTGCTGATTGTGTGAATAGGGCAAAAGATAAATAAATACAAATAATAATAAAGAGAAACAAAGAATGCGCATTTAAGAGCCAGAGAGCACTTCCCCTAATGAAATGCAATGTCTGGTTTTTCATTGGTGCGCACCCTCTAAATGAATCCCTACTCGCTTGATTTGTTAAAGAAAAAGGATAAAAGTACAAAGGAAAAACATTACATTCTGTTGCTAAATTGTTTCTCATATATTGCGTTCCTGAATGTAACGTACACGTACCGGAGTGGATGCAGCAGAGCGATCTGTGTGCGTTCTTCCAAAACAAATTTTTTTTTTAAAAGAATGTTGTTTAGCCTCTACCTGGTGCCAAAACAGAGCAGTGATAAGGTTTTCCAACGTGAAATCACTTGTTTGCGTTGGAGTGAGAATTAGGCCACAGAATAGCTTGAGAGGAGAAGGGAAAAAAAGATTGGGGAAACGCACGAATAATCTACAAGTTGTTTCAAATCAGGCAAAAGGCAAATATTCACAACCCACTCAGTGACATCAGGGTTTTGATTTAGGAGTGGTGTGTGTGTGTGTGTGTGTGTGTGTGTGTGTTTGCGTGGACTGTAAGGGTCCACTGGACAGGGCTCTCTTTACTCACCCTGACAGGCAGAAAGCTGTAAAAAATTGCACCATATTTCCTCTCAAGTCTCTTCAGATACTGAGAAGCAATGTTTTCACAGCTGCCTCACTCTCTCTTTTCTCCAGTTTCCCACTGTGTGTGTGTATACTGTACATGTGTGAGCGCCGCTGTGTGTGTGTGTGTGCTTGCATACTATTTCTTTCCTCTTTTATCCAGTGTGAGCAGAAATAAAAAACAAAAACTAGGTGCCAACTTTTTGAGGCGCAGGGAGACATGGAAGAGAGGGTCTTTCTTTGTTCCACAAACTTCTCCCCCCTCTCCTTGTTGTCTCAGATCTGTCCACATCTCAGCAAAATACCCCCCCCCCCCATTTTTCCCACTTCTCCGCAGACATCTTGTTGTAATGATCTGTTCATGCAAAAACCCCAATATGATTCACTCACTAATCAGCCTGCCACCTCCCCAAGAAATGTTATTTCTCGTATTTTGGGGCTTATTTAATTGAAAATGTGATTCTCGACATTCGATGGCGACTCGCAGCATGTGAAACATGGATGTGGCCTCCTCTGTATCCAATTAGAAGCCAGTCATCTATGATGACAGCGCTGTGTCGACAGGGAGGGAGGGAGCGGCAGCCGCTGCTGCAGCTAATAATAGACTAATAACTCTGACGGTGTCTGTGAGTGGTGTTATGTTGCCACGAGATGTTCAGCAATGTAGGAAAGTTTCATGTTCTTATTGCAAGAGTGTTCGGTTGACATTTGCATATGAGTGAGTGTGTGTGCCTGTCCAAGTCCAAGCGTCTGCTGCTAGGTTGTTGAATTTTTGACCTTCTGCAGTGCTTTGTCCTTTGTTTTTTGACAAGGTGTGAATCCTTAATAAAAGAAACGAAATAAATAATCATGTCACTCTACTTCCGTAGAGCTCTGGGTTAGGTCTCACAGGATTAGAGACTCGTAAGTAACCCTGTAGCAACCTGCTAGGGAAGAACGTATTCCTCAGCTGGTTGGAAATCAATCACAAAGAGAGTCCAGACCAAAAACCTCCCTGCGATTGCTTTGCTGCAGTTGACCATAGTTAGCATGCAAGATAGAAGTGGGCTTGTCTGCAAACACTCTCCAACTATTCACCAAGCGGTAGCTGACCTTGAAAATGTGCAGTGCAAACTGAAAACTGAGAGTGTTCACCTTAAATTTCAAAATTAACCCTCACCTTTACAACCAAAAAGTTTCAAAAGGTGCAAGTTTATACTATTTACATTTAACTCTGTTCAATCTCGTCAGTGCTCTTTTTCACGTGTCTTGCATCTACACTGATCACTTTTTAGTGAAATTGAAAGAATTTGGACTTTTTGGTACTCTCAGTGTTGCTTTGGTGTTTGTTTTACTTCAGGAACTAAAAGGTGTTGGGGCTAATAGCTAATTACACCAGATTTAACAAGCAGATAAGCAAGGCTGCAGATCCAAAGAAGGCACCAATAACTAACAGCAGGATGTAGATTACACATTTACCAGTAACACAACAGCAATCTTCATAGAAGACATTTCAAAACAGACAGAGGTCGTGGTTATTTTTCTATGTCATCCAGAATGACACTTGAGCTCATATGTCGACTTTTTTACTTCCTACTTTAGAATTCTGTGCCCATAAACCCCACATCTCCCTCCAACCTTGACTACACGCTCCCTCTTTTCCTTTAGGAAACAGGTCGAATACAGAGGCTTGTGCTGCTCAGCTCACCCCACGTTCCAGCAGCTTGTACTGGGAGAAGATATCGATCTGGACGTACTGCATAAAGCCTTGAGTGTGGAAGGGTTGGTGTTTGTGCTTTACGTTGCTTCACCCAAAGTCCTCGAGCTGACAAACGGAGAAAAAAAAAGTCATTAATGATGTATCGTCTGCTGCCAGAGCAGACAGATCTAAATAGGTGTAAATATTTGCGAGATGGTTAATTGCGTGTCCCCTGTGAGAGCGCGAATGGCGGATTCTGCCAGCAAAACCATCACACCTGCTCTCAGAAGCTGCCACAAATGAAAATCAAAAGGAGTAGCTGGAGAGCCCTTCTATAATAATAGACGTTAAGGTCTGCAAGCAAAGCTGAGTGTTAGAAGAGGTGTTTTCATAATGGGATAGGGAGAGTGTGTCGTGGTGTGCCATTGTGCATACGTGTGTGTGTGTGTATTCGACCAATAGACAGCAACAAAGAAAGCCCACTCCGTTGTCTCACTGTATTCCTCTCCGTGTGGCACATCTCCCTTCCCCTCCCCACCTATGCATTGTACATAACCTTGGCTTAACTGTCACCCGCACGCCATGGCAAGAGCAGCAGGACACAAAGCCACTGACTGACTGCTGTGAGGCCAAAGGCTTAGGCAACCTTGTAATGTGTTTAAATGTCAACTCTTCTTAAACAATTCTCTAACCTTGGCTGCCATTCAGCCATACTGTGCCCTCATTCCCCTTGTGTAAGGTCAACGGGATCACGCTGAAGCGCCAGCACTATAGACATGGCACACAAAGTAACCGTTACTGCCGATCTTTGTGTCCACCTTTAGCTCGATACACAAAAACAGGCTGATTAATAAAAATGGACACAAGGTTCAAACTGACTAACGCATAACTGCTTACAGTTCGCTTTACTCATAAACATCGAGTCAGGTACAGCTCTTGCCCTTTTTTTAAAAATTGTCTTCTACTTACAGTTTTGGTAGAAGGTAGAGAGGCCCGAAGGTAATGTTCCTGAGAGTAGCTGCTGTGATTTCAGAATGGAGTGTTTGTGTGTGTGTGTGTGTGTGTGTGTGTGCGCGCGCACTGCTGACAGGAAGATGATATACCGGCTGTGGCAAGTGCTGTCTGACAGTAAATGTCTCTCCCCAACCCCACCCCCCTCCACCCAACCTCCTCCATGTTTACAGTCTTAAATGGATTATGGTCCATGGGCAGCTCCACATCGGCGTGCGCGCACATCTGCTACCGGGTGTTCACGTGCGATGGGAAAGAGATCCCGTAACCGGCACCTCCACCGGGTGCGAACGTAGCCCCCCCGGCTGAACACTAGCATGTCACTAATCACATTAGCATCGATCACACGAGCGCCCCAGCTCTGACCTTGGTGTGCCGTGCTCCCCTCTGAGCTTCGATGGAGGTGCAGAGCAGCGTTAGTCAAGCTGCACTTCTTATGGAGCACTTAAGGGCACAAGGCTAACGGTGTCAGTGCATTAAAGAAGCACTAACATGCGGAAACTGTGCAGAAGCTATCACTCAGCAGACTCTTCCCGCTTTCTTTTTTTTTTTTTTTTTCCGACTGCAGTTGGAACTGTGGGGTTGGGAGAGCTTACATGTTTTATCCCCTTGTGTCAGTATGATGTGTGTGTGTGTGTGTGTGTGTGTGGGCTGCCACTGCAGATACCCCCCACCCCACCCCGGCCCCCTCTTGTAATGCGCTAATATGCATTAGAATTAAGCTCGTGCCTCTGAAATGAAAACACCGGAATTAGCCGTCAAAATGAGAGCCACTGTGAAGAGAGCTGGAAAGAATAGGAGGTGGGGGGGGGGGTTCAGAGGGGTGGGGGGGTTAGCAATATTATGAATGTAATGTTTCTTTTCATAAAGTCAGGGATGAGGTCGCCACAAATGATTCCCCTCGACGTAAGTCCGGGAAATGAAGCTTGCTCTTTTCAACGGGGATAATTAGCTGGGCTGACAGTCGATCCCCATTTGTGACACCGATTTTTTTCTTTTTTTCTTTCCCCTCTCTAGTTTGGGACTATAATCCCTCCTTTGAGGCTGCGCGAGTGACAGAAGTATTTTTGTCCTTCTAGAATATTCCAGCAATTAGAGAGGGGTACAATAATACCCATCATCTCCTTGTAATTAGCGAGCATTTGAGAGGATGCGAGAGAAACTGAGAGCCCTTTTGACCTCAACAAGGGGCTGAGCGGCGGTTTTGTGTGTCTCTGGGTCTCAGCACGCAGAAAAGAGAGTCGAGTTAGGATGAGTAAGCAGTGTGCTTCCCACCAGAGCACGGTGTACCCATCCTTCACTGAAACTGCTGATTCGGCGTTAAAGCCAATGCACGCACCTTCAAAGAGAGTCGTCGTGTTTGTGTGTGTGTGTGTGTCTGTGTCTGTGTGAGGTTGCGGTTAAAACCCGGGGGGCAGCACCTCCGTGTGTGTCTTTGAAAAGTTCCCTTCACGTCTGTTGATGTTTTCAGCTGCCAACTTGCTGTTGACTGTCTGTGTCCGGCGATGGTTATCACAGCTGATGATGCCCTTCCCTGTCAGGCCGTGACCCCTCGCTTCCAGTGAATTATCATCCGTCAGAGACAGAGCGAGGAAGAGGGGAGGGGGAGGCAGAGGGAGGATACAGAAGCGCAGGGGACAGAGGGAAGTTTTGGATGAGTGCCTCCGAGGTGTTTAATTGTCTTCATTGGTGACCGCCCCCACCTGCTCGCTTGACACGCTCTTCCCAGCCAAGGCATGTCGTGCATAAACAAATAACTCATGCGCTGAACTGTACACCCATATGCATCTGATGTTTTCTAGCAAATTGCAACTTATACCTTTAGGCCGCTCCAGCCGATAGGAAAAAGTTTGAAACCATCTGGTTTTTCCACAATATGACTGCACTGATTGACAGGTACACTTAAAGCGAGCATAGCTTCTTTTTTATTTTTGTGGTTTTGGGGTTTCTGTTGCTATCTTCAGCCCATCCCTTCCTATATCTCACTCCTGCTCCATGTCTCACTGGAATTACAGCCTCTTTGCAATGACTGAATTAACAAGTGAACACTAGGGGTCATTAAATTACGGTTACCAGAGCAGATTTATGACATCTCGGGGTCTTCGACCTTGGCCCACTCCTGATTTTATTTCACCAGCGAAAAAAGCTAAGTTGCTTCAAACAACTTAGACAAGTGCTCGTGTCATTAAATTTAATTGCGTGGTACCGGATGAGAAGAAAAAAAAAGATGGAAAAAAAAACATGAGCTCCAAATAACACTCCACCCTCCTACCCCTGCTTTTGAAGCAACCTAGATTTGAACATAAACACATTGCAACAGTTGGAAATGCTGTGGGATGTTGCTGCAAAAGAACAAGTCAAAACAGTAGCCCACTCCTCTTTTTATTTTCCTTCCCTAGAGTTTTGCTCAACTTGGATGGTGAAAAAAAAAAAAAAGTATTGAAAAGTTTCAATTAGGAGTTTCAGCCACGGCCGCGTTGCGCTCGATCTCTCCCCTGCACCCCGGCTCCCGCTCTTCATTGCAGACGGTAGTTTGTAAAGGTCAGCGCTGTCTGCCGGCTTTATTTGAGAGTGTCTGAAGACCCATTTAAGACTGGCTTTAACTTCAAATGTGCTGACCTAGACAGCGCTGATCTGCTTGAGTCCAGGGTAGCAAGCTGTGATTTCCCTTGCTCTCTCCAGCCATCTTTCTACATTAGCCTCTCGCAGTGCTTCGTTCATTTAGATCGCTTTCTGAGCGAATGCTGAAAGCCCTTGTAAAATGCTTAAGCAGGCTAAATACCGCATGCAATATTCAAAGAGGCCTTTAGTTAAGATATGGGCATTTCTTTTGGCAATGCATCCAATAAAAAAAACATAGATTTATATTATTTTATTGTGTGATTAGCATGCTGTGCACATGCGGCACATTGGTGTCAAATTAAAGGGGGAAAAAAACAACATAAAACTGTCTTTGTAAGGTGTTAGGTAACCACATGTTATCCAGTGAGCCACTATATGCTTTAGCATTGAAGAAGCCACTGGAACTTCACTGGATGGATACGACACACATTTTTAAAAGCTCACTCATTTAGAGTTTTGCTGAGGAGGATGAAGACCTAACATATTAATGTCAGGTCTTCATGTATTATTAATGTAATATTATCCCATTCTTACTTATACAACAAGTGAACCCACCAATTATTTCCTTTAATCTGTCACCCCTCTGTATTTAAAGGACTAATGCTGTAGTGAGAGAGCACATTTCTCCGATTTTAGCTTCTCTGCACTGTCTAAAGTTAGAATTGAATTCAAAATCCTTCTCGTCACACAGAAAATCCCTGTCACAAAGACTTCATAGCACCATGTGATGCTAACACAGTGCTTCGCTCTCAGACTGTTGGCTTACTTGTGGCTCCTAGAGTATTTAAAAGTAGAACGGGAGACAGAGCGTTCAGCTTTCAGGTCCCTCTTCTGTGGAACCAGCTCCCAATTTGGATTCGGGAGATAAACACTTAGTCTTAAAACTTTCTTTTTTGATATAGATTATAGTTAGGGCTGGATCAGGTGACCCTGGACCCTCCCTTGGTTATATTACAATAGGCTGGTGGGGACTTCCAATGGTGCTTTGAATGTTTCTTCTTCTTTCAATTACCTCATTTCACTCACTATATGTTTATACACCGCTTTGCATTTAATCATTAGTTATTATTAGTCTTTGGCTTTCTTTCACAACCGATCACATCAACTAGTTGCCCCTCCCTGTTCTTGGCTCTGCCGGAGGATTTTCCTTTTAAAAGGGAGATTTTTCTTCCAACTATCGCCAAGTGCCTGCTCTTATGGGGTCGTCTGATTGTTGGGGTTTCTTTCTGATATTGTAGGGTCTTTACCTTACAATATAAGACACCTTTGGACTGTTGTTGTGAACTGATGCTTTATAAATAAAACCTGAGTGAATTGAATCAAATTATTTAGGTTCTGGTTTTAAAATTTGGGCGTTAACCAGAGTGTTATACATTTTTTAGTGATTTAAAATGAATCTTCTTGCTGCCTAGTCATTTAATGTCTTTGGACACCCTGTATTTTACTCCCATAATTGCATCTTACAAGTAGATATTACACCGCCTTTTATATAAACATTTTAGAGCACTGAAAACTCCACCTTTTTCCTGTTTTAACCTCATACCCATGTATGACACTAACTGATTCAGACTGAAATGGAAGAACCAAGGGAGGTAAAAGACATGGGGGTGTGGGAGGGGGGTAATGGAAGCAAAAGAGTGAAAGGGAGAGAGAGGGAGAGTCGTAAAATAGCTGGAGGTGATGCTGTCGGCCAGAATGGGCCATTTGTGTGTGTCTGTGTGTGTTTTTGCGTGGCTACGGTAAATAGATGTCAGGCCCTATCATCCTCGCCAGCTTAACGAGGCATGGCACTCTCACTAGGTGAGGCCAGGAGGGCAGGCAGGTTAGTAGTTGTTACAGTAGCAGGCAAACTCACACACATGCGTGCGATACAGCCTCCCTCGCACAAACGCACTGAAGCTTTCTGCCCATGCAGACGTGCTGTGGGCTGATATAACATTCCTGTTACATCAGGGGGAAAAAAATACATAAATACATTTGTCAGCAGGTTCAGATGCTAGGTTTCCCTGTTAGAGTCTGGATGTGAATTCCTTTGCAGAAAAGCTCTTCACAAATTTCAAAACCCACTGACAGGAAGTACAAAATCTCCCACAACCTACAGGCCCGCCGGGTGTGATTAAGGGGAAGTAGGAACATGTCCAGTTTCTGTTAGTGCAAAAATAAATAAATAAATAAATGAAATAAAATAAAAATTAGAGGCTCAGAGGCTACGTGCACATACTCAGGATGAGGATGTGTGTGCTTTTCGTGGAGGACGCTGCAAATGTCCTGCCCCACTTCTCGCGCCCCTCATTTCTCGGTGAGGTAGTGAGGGAGGCTTCTCTTTAAATAGCCCTCCCCTGGGGGGGGGGGGGGGGGTGGGGGGCACCGCTGGACACATGCAAAGTCAGCCTTGATAACCCGCCGACATTCTGGAGCCCGTTTACCCTTCACAACATGGTTGCATCAGCAGCGTTAAACATCGCCAGTCGGACTCTTCACGGCGCTCAGGCCTCAGCACCTGCTCTCTATTTCCACAAAACCATCTGTATGCCACATGTCTCCACCTCCTCACGTATCATCTCGTCTTGTCTCACAACCCTGCTACTTGTCCATCAAATCCTTCCACCACTCGCTCAGTCGCTCAGCTTGTCTCTCCCCGACCACCACCACCTCCACCTCCACCACCGCCCATTGTTGCTCTCCCTTCGCCAGCTCCCTCCGCTCTCTTCAGAGCACATCCAATTTGCGGGGAGTGAGTTAGAGAGAGGTGATATGAATCTTATCTCACCGCTGCTTTAATTATTCCATCTTCAAGGTGCGTTCCTTTTAGAGGGGGCTGGGGTTATTAAATAGTGTCCATTTTAATCAAGGCATGCTATAGCCCCAAATTGGGCAAGTAATTAAAGGTGGAATAATGAAATTGAATCGGAGAGTTGACTGCACATCTCTCTGAACTGGATTCGGTTCATTTTGCGGTCGCCAATTGGTCCTCGCTGACAGGCGGCAGACCCCGTGGGACTGAACTGGATTCTTTTCTGAAGAGTTCCTTTCTCAAACATTTAGTAATCTCCCCCTCACCTTCTGTTCCTCAAACTCTACTCCATTCCCCGTTCTGTGTTTTGACACAAATGGGCACAAAATGATACTCCTTCATTGCTTTTTTTTTTTTTACCCCCCCCACCCTCGTTCTTCTGGTCTGTTCTCTTCCTCTCAGTGTCCTCAGTGTCTCTCCAGCACTTTGTAATGAAGCATTACTGTTTCTGTCTCACAGGCAGACAGTGATAATTACCAGCAAAGTGAAGCAGACTGCAGTGCGGTGGCTTCATATACCACAAAGACACCTTTTATGGGATTAGAGTGTCCCTTTTATTGTGCTCCTGTCATGTGGAACAAGTGCACATTTGTGCGTACGCGTTTGGGTTTCCTTAGCAACGTGACAAATCGCCGTGTCCGACGGAGTTTTGTTGTTTGTCAATCATGTATCTGCGAGCTACTTTTAGTGAAAGTAAAAGCTTTTAGATGGAGCCTGTTAGCTGATGTTTTCTACCCAAGTACACTATGTGCCAGCACTTCCTCTTTTCCAGCCTCTGATCTCGCAGGAAAAAACCGTTTTAGAATAAAAAGAACCACGAAACTCAGTCACCGTAATCGTCCATTTATCTCAATGGCCATTTAGTATTGCTATACATTAGGGCTGAACATATATAGTAGTACGATAAACATTGTCAACACATTTTTCCTTCAGGCTGCTGTACTCAGATGACACTAGACTTTTCCAACTGTGAGGAATGTTGGTTTTCTTGTTCCCATCATTGGTAACTTTGCAAATCAATGAGCAGAATGGTTATTATAAATATATATACACACACATATATATATATATATATATATATATATATATGTGTGTGTATATATAATAA
>VUQG01006036.1:9799-28575 GCA_015106755.1 Etia nguti | reverse complement strand
TACTCTGGTAGCTATAAAAAAAAAAAAAAAAAGAAAAAAAAACAGAAAAGAAAAGTAACCAACGCATTGGGGAAAAATGTTTACAGTAACCAAGAGTTAGAGTGCATTGCTCCCAGTGGCATGTTTGTCCTGACTGAATACACGTGACCTGTCCTTCTCCATGACACATTCTACATGCCTGTATCACGCTATCTTGAAAGTACATCAGTGTTACATAACAGGGATTATTCTCTTCGGCATGCATGTACATGTTTTCTTAACAGACTTTAAACAGCAGTTAATTTTATATGAGCAAGTAAATCACATTCCTTTAATCGGAACATGTAATATGAATAATCAATTTTGTCTTTTTTCATTAGTAAGTAATCGGTGTTGCTGGCTGTCTCCTGTTGGCTGATTGTAATCACCAGAGAACTTTCATAAATTTACATCATAAAGTACAAGGAAAGCTCTACGCTTATGAGCATATTTATTTTAAGAGTAAAGTTGAGGAGAAATATTAAACCGCCAGTCAACTGAGGCACTCCGTTGGCCTTAATAAGACTCCTCCGTCTTCACTCTTTGAACTGCATGGACCTTTGCATGGAAAAACTACCCACTGTCTCCTTGAAAGTGAGCTGATGGGGAGAGAATTTAAAAAGCAGGAAATTACTGTTATAAAAATTTGTAATGTATTAATTAAAAAGGCAAAAAGGTCAACTACCGAAGGCAAAGCGATACTTACAGTGAACAAGTAGTTTATTTGGTTCAAACTGGTGATGGAGCCCTCTCTGGGAAAAGCTGTCATTTTTCTCTGTATGGAAGAATAATACATTGACCAGCATCTAAAGCACAGAAACAGTGTTATTGTCAAATGTTTTTACAAAACTGAATATGAATCCAACTTTCTTCATAATGTTAAGAGATCAAACCTGGGTGATCGCACTCAGGGCGTTTTGTTCACCAGAGGTGCTTACTGCCATGTGGATCCCGCATTTATACAAAGCCGGCACCACTATTATGGGCATGAGAAGCGAAAGGGGCCTCTTTCCTGGCTCGACACAGTTTTTCTGTGAGTGAGTAACAGTAGATTGCAATATCTAAAACTGTACCTCATACCTGACTGATTTTACAGGCTGAGATTTCTGATGGCATTGCACCTGATTAGTTTGAAGTTGTCCTCTGCTTGTATTTGGCCAGGAAAAATCAAGGATGAGGCTGTTAAGAACGATGCCTGATCGAGTTATGAGTCTGCTCCCAAATGGTCTGCTCAAGGAACTGCAGGAGGGTAAAGATAGTAGCAGAGGAAAAAACCAAAAAAATGCAACATTTCCAAGAAGCGCATACCACACATATTATCTTGGTTTGATCATCAGAGTCACACTGTAGGCTGTAACCCAATCACCTTGCAACAGACACGATGAGGTTATCTTGTCCCAGGACAATGACCTGTCCAGCCACCGGTTCTGTTTGGGTGGAGTGGATAGGGGAGAGGTACTCAGATGGAGATGTGTGGGAGTAATGCAGCTGCTGCCCGAGCACTTCAGCCTGACTCTTGCTGTGGCAGGAAAACAGGAAAAATTCAATTTGTAGTTGATTTTGGATTTTATGACACAAAAATAGATATTAAAATCAATTAGTTTATACGAAAGTTAAACAAAGACGAGCGGAATTAGAGCCTAATAATTTCTGACAATTTTTTCTTTGTTTTTCAGAATAGATTAGAATTAGAATAGTGCTTTTCTTTAAAAAAAAAAAAAAAAAACAAGGACATTTAAAAGGGACTTCAATCTTTTGAGAAGTTGCAAATTATGAAGTGTGATTATGAATTTCAGAGCTTTTTAAAAACATAAAAGGGGATGTGAGGATTGATGCTTTTTCTTGTAAAGTAAAATCCAAGTTGGGTAAGAGTGCACTTGGAGGCGTGTTTAAGTATGACATTTTAGTGACTCAGACCTCCACTTAGTGTAATGCCTCAACCATTAATATACCCGTGCTTTCTCTACTGGGACAAAAGCTCTGTGGTTTCTGGGTATAGTAGGATTATTTACCTGCTTTCTTATATTTTATTAACTCACCATTCAAAAAAACAGTCTAAACACCCAATACTGAAAACAGTCATTAGCTGTAGCCCTAACGGTGATTATGATCCTGCAACATGTTTTACCTCAGCATGTTAGAGAGCGCCTCAGTCACTGAAGAGTTATAATTAGGGTCACCCAAACCACTGGCCATAGCTAAAGCTGATTTCAGGGCCTTCATAGATAGCAAACAAAGCACGCCTATGTAAGAGAACTGCCATTTACAACAGGTCATAATATACAAAGATATCTGAGGCATTCACACTACAGTACCTCCGCAATCCAGAGGCGTGTTTGAGTTTCTGTTACGTTGCTCTTGCTGATATGGAGTCCCTCTAACAAGTTGAGAGCTGATAGCAACACTGCACCAGCAGATGGAGGAGGAGGAACTTGAATTATAAACTCTAAGGCAAGAATAACAAACTGCAGATGAAGACATGAAGAAAATATAGATATTTTTATCAGTCTGGTTTGTAAAATGTCACCTTTATCATTGTACTGGGCTTCAATGGGCAGCTCTACATCCACACTGTAGTTACCAATGTCTTCTCTGCTCAGTATGCCTCCATTTGCTCGTACCTTTGTAGTGAAAGGGAATGCCAGACTAAAAACATGTCATATTTTGATTAACAAAGTCATGCCATTTTGTATATGTATATCAGTCACCTCATCTACAATCTCTTGAGATAGGTTACCATGGTAGAAATTCAACAAACCAGCCTCCAGGACTCCTGCCAGGCAAGGCAACCTCGCATATGAACCAGCACTCAGAGGTCTTCCATGTGGCATGAACGTGTTATTGAAGCTTTGTGATAGCTGCTCACCTCTCACCTTTGATATTGCATCAGCTGTAGAAGATTAAAAAAAATCATCCTGATGTAAAAATTATTGTATTTATTTGGTATTTATTATTGTATAGTGAAGGAAGAGAGGAGGGAAAATACAAAGAGCAGCAGTTTGTCTCACCTAAACTGTGAGACACATTGAAACCTTCTCTTGCTACATCTGCAACTCTGCTGACAACATCCTCCCATGGCAGACTGCAACAGATTTATGGCATGACGTGTAACAAAAAACACTAAACACCTAATTAAAATGAACTTTTCTATATTCTTACCCTCCGTACAGTGTGTGGGCATGGTGCAGTCCTCTGAGCATGCCTGGCACTCCTACTTGCAGACCTGCCTGAAAATAAATTATAGGTGCAAATGATAAAAATGCAGATGTTTCAGGATTCCTCCACCCCAGCCTTTATACTACCTTGGCCTGTGAAACATTGTGCATCACCTCCCTTCTGAATGCTTTAGGAGCAGATCCCAGAAAATTGATCACCCTGGTTTCATTCCTGTGTATGTCATGAACGAGCATGATTCCTCCTCTACAGTGAGGAAATAAACAAAGGTCAGGCACTTTCGTGTGTATTTATAAAAAGAAGTTGCATCAGCAATGAGCAAATCACATACCCACCAACACCTGATACGTGTGGATGAACAACTCCCAAACACAAAGCACTGGCGATGGCAGCATCCACACTGGATCCACCATCACGAAGGACTCTGTGACCGAGTGCGGTGCAGCGCTCGTGATCCGAAAACAACTCCCCGTGTTGGAAGACCTGTAAACAACTGTGGTGAGGAGAAATAATGCGACAGGGGTTCGACGTACAAATTTTAGACACCGTTACATACCAAACTTTCACCCAGGTAAATCTGCAGGACCAAAGCAATTGTCACTCCAATGGCAAAGATGGTAGACAGAGCATAGACAGGTATCGGTGTGCCTCTGCTGGAGCAGTCCTCATCAGTCTCCTTAAGGTTGGATGGACTTTGGTCAAACAAATTTGTGCTATCAGGGGCCAGCTGTTTCAAACTAAAAGGATCTGTGGCAGCAGCAAGTGAGAAAAAACAGCTTTAAACCGAGTTGAAATTTGTTGAGTTTTCAAGGCAAATTTGAACTAAATTGACTCTAAATAAGACAGCTTATTTACTAGTACTATATCTCTGTGTTTGAAATCTACATCCCTACCATGTTTTTTAGTCAAGTCACAGGTTAAGTCATTGGGTGATGAGCCATCAGCCAGCTGATATGAACTACCTAAACTCTTGTAACCAAGTGCTGACTGCTTGTTAAGTTTTGTTTCAGGAGACGCCTCCATCCTCGCCGTATCACCACAGGGTCTTAAGTTCACAGTAAACCTCCTGATTACACCAGTTCCCCCACCGACCGCGCTCCTCCTGCAGCAGGAGCAGAACACAGCAGGGGCAATTTCCTCCAAACTAATGAGATCAACTGTTTGCATCTGTGAGAGAGTGAGCAGTTCACTGTCAGTAGGACATTGCAATTTCACTATAAACAAAAGAAACAAACAAGCTGCAAAATCATACTTTTATTGATGTATATTAAAAAAAAGGGTTTTCAACCAGCAAAATACAGGGAAGTGCATGGTGTCAAACAAAACACATCACTTGGTCCAAAATGTTCGAGAATACATTTTGCGTCGTATAACACTGTATAAATTTACTTGTGCACATACTCAAAAAAGAAACCTAGCGTATCTCATTTTATGAGGTGAATTCTTTATTTTAAATTCAGATAGAGTACAAGTTCAAATGCTAATGTAGCTGCCTGGTAACAGTTAACTAGTGTTGGCACATAAAGATTAGATGTTTAGCTTAATTTGCAGAAAAGTGGAAAAGTTTACAAGTGTTTTTGTTTTTTTGTTGTGTTTTTTGTTGTTGTGTGTTTTCAGTTGGTTAGGGTTTTTGATGTGAGTGAGGCAATCTCTAGAGGAGAGATTCAGTGGCTGAGGCTGCGACAGCCTGGCTGTTGGAGGTGGTAGGAGTGATGTTGGACTCCTTGGCGAACACGGTTCTGGCGTTGAATAGCGTTGCGGGACACATAGTGCCGCTCTGCCAAAACCTTAGCCTGTGTCATCTTGGCTATAGCTTTGGGCTTGGAAAAAGAGCTGAACATGGACTGAGCGCTGGTCACGGTGCTCCCGCTTTGTGCTGTGGGCTCTGCATCTGCAACGCTGGCCAGAAACATAAAATAAACAGACAATAACACTTTTCCTTATTGTCGGCATATAACATATATAAAAATACACAGTTACAGTGGTAGATGCTCACATTAAACACAGCCATTTTCAAACACCACTAATTTAAATGCTTGCTTTAGGATTTTATCACATGTTTTGAATCCCTTAATAGGTTGGCATCATTATATTTTGCTGATCTCTTAACACATTATGTTCCCTTAAGGTCACTGAGATCTGCTGATGCAGCTGGGTTGGGGGTTGAGCTTCCTCATTTTTATTCTTTGGCTTTCAAACCAGAGTGAGAGCTTAGGTATTAAGGCTTTTGTATTTTTGTGATTCTTTGGATATCTTTACTAATGTGTGTGGGCATGGGTGTGTGCGTGTGTATGTGTATGCTGTATCTCTTCTTTTATTGTCCTGTTTCATGTGCACCACTTTGGTCATCTTTGTTGTTTTAAATGTGCTTTATTAAAAAAATGGACTAGACTGCTTTCAGTTTCCTCTGAATCTCTGTATGTCAGTGACAACAGATACACATAATATGGTCATCTCAGGCACATAACTCTGGCTATCAGCGCAGATGCCCCACCTACAGACTATTCAAACCTTTTATTTACATGAGGCAGCCAATCAGAGCAAAGATGTCTTAAAAAGCGGGTGTAAAGGGGCTGCATCTGACCCAGTATAAGATAAATAAGGATTACTTTGACTTGTGAATCATCTTTACTTTACTAAAGTCAAAGAATATAATTATGGAGCCAGAGATTAGCATAATAGTTCAATTTATTAAAGTATTTTACCCTCAAATTTTATACAGAAACAAAAAAAACAACAACAACAAAAGCATGCGATGGCCTTACCAGTCAGTTTCCATGTCTGTTCCTTGAGGAACAGAGCTGTATGGTTGACTGTCAATCAACATTGCATCCTGGTTTTCTGCTGAACCTGCCTCTGTGAAGACGGAAGTTGACCTCAGTTATATGACTGGGTAATAACCCAGTGTATGCTAAGCATTGTACTCGCGTGTAAAAACAAACACTCAATATCAAGGTGTGCAGTTCACGGACTAAACAACTAACAGATGAGCTACTGAATCGCAGTTCACATGTGTGAAAGAAGTTTCATATGTTATTTAAGTTTGTTTGACCATTTTAATATGTTATATTACTGACAGACGCTGCATGACTGACCTTGGTGAGTGACAACATGCCACCCTTCCTCCATCGTGTCTCCAGCCTTGACATCTTCGGGGGTCTCCTCCTCTCTTCCAAAAAGCATACGCGTGATTGTTCTGAACATGTCTGTTCTAGTCGCTCTTCTTTGTTCTGCACAGTGCTTGAGTGTTACAATGCTCTTCAGCTGCTGTGGGCAAGAAAAAAAATCAAAAAGAATAAAAATATAATCACTTCCTGATTTAATTCAATACAGTCCTTGATCCCTCCCTCACTGTTTGGGAGTGGGTGATGCCATGAGATCCCTTTTCCCATATTACTTTTAACAGATTCAAGCAGTCTCATGTCAGCTGACTGGGATGTCCAATGAAATTTTTAGTAGTTTGCTGGTTTGAATAAGAATGCCCACTCCCCAAGAATTTCATTGTGTCCATCTGTTTCTAGATACATGGGGGAGGGGCTCTTTTCATTAAACATCTGACCAGTGGGAAGATACGGCACTTAATTCATAAAGATTTATTTCATATTTTTGTATAAATGCATTATAAATTAAAACACTGCAGAGATTATATAACTGAATCATATTTTCATCTCTTCTCACTGCCTGAATTCAGTATCAGATGCATTTGTTGTATATTGTTTCAAGTCGTTTGCTCACTCGGTGTCCTCATTTACAGTAACAGAAGATTATATCGTATCAAATCAAATCAAATCAAACGACCTTAGACGGCCAGGAGCGCCTATCAGTCCTACGCAATAACAAGCGAACGAAATCTAGCTTTATGACAACAATTAAAATGTAGGTTATCTATTTCCCGTCTACGTTATGCAGCCTATGAGAGCAGCTCTGCAGCGTCCTTACCTGCACTTTCTCAGTTTGACTCGCAGATCATTGTGGAGTTTCAATTTGGTTCATATATTCAAAATAAGCCTATAAATGCTACAATGCACCTCAACGGGACTGTTGTTTTGGATTTCAAATATTCAACCGATCGCTTAATGTCAGACCCGCCTATATCCCCTCCCACCAGGCGCAGATCACCAATCAGAGGCCGCGGAGTGAGCTTGTCGTTGTGATTTGAGTTTAGTCAAAGATGAAACTTTTCTGTCAAGATAATTCCCCTCATTTTATTTATTTTATTTTATTTTATTGTTTTGTTTTGTTTTGAATGTAACGTTTACGTTTGTTGTTTGGTCTATTCGGCTTTGTAAATCACTTCAATACAAATTACACCAACGTAACTTTGTGGGTTTAGCTGCATGACTACATAAACTTACAGGGCGCTGACATTTCGGGTTATTATCGCAAAAGTTCTGCTCAATAACGCAAACGTCTAATAAAATAACTCGAAATTGAGAAAATGGCTTGAAATGTCGAGGTTTTTAGTCGATATTGTGAAGTAATAACACGAAAATTTGACTTTTGCGGCAAAAAAAAACCATGTTTTGCACGGGAATAAGGTATTTTTTCATAAGCGGAAACACTCTTTGAGTATTTTCAGTTGCCATAGAACTGGACAAATATTGGTGTTATGTCTCCACCTATTGGTTTGCTAAAATGGTAAGGGAGGTTAACGCAATCTTAGCATCCCTTGCCATTGTTCCATATTACTGGGTGTTCCATTAAATAAATAGGCCTAAATAAATAAATAAGTATTTAACTTTCAATAACCTATTTCAATCGCAGTTAAATATTAACACGTGTACTAAAAATACTGTCTCTTTTGTGAACGTGTCTAAGTCTGAAATTCAACTAGATCCTATACTATAGCTGAACGCCAATCAAAGCACACAGCCTGTGGCATAGAGCTTTTTTTTTTTTTTTTTAAACACTGAGAATCCATGCTCACTTTTATATGTGTGTGTGTGCTGCTTCGCAGTAGTACTTTGTGGACATCCATGATCGGTTCATTGTCCGTGAGGTGAAGGACAAACACATGCATGAAATGTACACAAACAATCATTGTATGGATGTATGGTTAAATCTGTCTGGTATATTCAATATCAGTGTTCTTTTTTTTTCTTTTTAAAAATCAGAAGACTATGTTTAACTCCAGGATTTCTACCTACCAGTAGGACAAACTACTTGTTTATCATCTATGTCATTCATGAATCTGTTGTTTTGTGTTATTGTGTGTTATCAGTAATCATCTTGTTTTTAAATCCTGGATTACTATATCACGTTTGCTGTTCAAACATGCACAACGTTTTTCTTAGTTTGTTTAAAGCTGTCTTTTCACGGGTGACATAACTTGGATGCAAGAAGACAGCTTTGACAGCAACGTGGTTCCACATGGCGTGTATGGTCGCATAGTTTTACTTCCTTTCTTCCAGGAGATGGTGCCGTTACTCTGCTGACGTTGATCTACGGCCCTGAAAATGATAAATTGGCATATAGTTTATTGTACATCAAGCTGCAGCTTTCTTAAAATTGAAGGTCCGGTGACACTTTAAACCAAGTCAAGATGTCGTTTCACAATAGCAGCCAGTGTGTTTTCAAATCAACATATGGTGATTATCACGTTTTCATTTGCTTGGAATTATTGTTGCGGTGTTTAATATTACGTATATATGTGGTCAGATGTTTATATGTTTATATCCTTCTGTCTCTATAATTATATGAGCTTAATAGAGGGCAAATTGTCATCACACCTCCAAGTATCTGCATCATTGCACCACAGAGAGCCACAGTCACCCAAGCTTCCATTTACATGCATGTCAATAAAACAATTCGCTATGGTTCCTTCACCTTTTCTTGTCTGCGGCTGAGCACCGCTGGATTCCTGTGGAAAGGCTGTGAGGCTCATGTTTTTGTTGTCGTAAAGTGTGTTGAGCGTGAAGGTTTCTTTCTGAGCACTTGAGCGGCGATATGTGAGGTGGGAAGGTGGGGAGGGCCCTCGGGGTGAGCACACCCCTACTTGCCTGTGTCAGAGTATTTCAGAACAGAGGCCAGTATTTAGAGACTCTTCATGGAAGCTGTACATATGACTTTTTGCTGAAGTTCCACTTTAACTTTTGGTGCTGTTGCAGGTCTTTTTTCTGTTTCCCACGGATCCGCAGACCAAGATTATAAGCGACTTTTTCGTCTTCTAGAAACTGTGCGTCGTGACCACAGGATACTTTTACGCACAGTTGCTACACCCTCAGAGAAGGACAATGCCTCGATCTTTCTTGGTCAAGAAATACTTCGCTAAGCAAAAGCCAAACTACAGTGAACTGGAATGCCAGAACGGTGAGTTACGAGGTTGTTTATCCCTTCATTGAATTATGAAAGCATCCTTACATAAGCGTCCCAAATGAGGCATGAAACTGTCCCTTATTCTAACTGTAGAAGTAAACTTCAAGTCGAATGTAAGAACATTTTCTAAATGTGTTGTAAGTCTGGTCCGACTACAAACCAGTCTATTCCCCGTTCAAGTTGGGACCCGTTAGATGCACTTTACCCCCCCTCCCTGCACCCAGACAGAGCTCCATTCATGTTACAAGCCCTTGTGAATACGTGGGAGGAAGCGGGCCACAGAGCCTTCCCATGGCTCTAACTTTATACTCAGTAAATCCTGAGGAAAAAAAAACAAACAAGAAGAACGCAGAACCTAAATCAGTCAAGATGAGAAATCATGCAGTCGATGAGAGTAGATAAAATTGTTTTCAGAGAATGGATTTACTTTTAGATTTCAGTAATGCATTTACAAGCTTAATATTTAACTTTTGTAAGCTTTCTAACACTGGCTGTAAAATCATCCTCTTTCCTTAACAGACACTTGTTTGGAGAATTATACTCTTGCTGATCTCTCATCAGTGAACACCACTTCCACTGCCACCTGCTTCACCACAGGTTTGGTGTGGGATCTGAGTGTTTTCCCCACCCTTTACCTGCCAGCCTCCCAAACAGAGCCCTCTGCCAACACAGGGCCCCTGGACCTCAGCTCCCCATCCAGCCTCAGCAGCAATGCCAGCAGCAGTGGAGAGGAAGATGAGGGGCGCACCTCGGACCCCCCTAGTCCTGAACCCGTGCACACGTATGGTCCTCGCCAGCGGATGAAATGCACCGGAGTCATGGCTCATATCAGTCCCCCAGAGGAGGAAGAAGAGAGAGAGCCCCCTGTCACAGCTGCCAGGCCAGCTTTCCTATGCAAACACTGCCCCAAAGAGTACACCAGCCTGGGGGCTCTGAAGATGCACATCCGCTCACACACTTTGCCCTGCGTTTGCACCACCTGCGGAAAAGCTTTCTCCAGGCCGTGGCTGCTGCGCGGTCACATCCGCACGCATACAGGTAAGACCCATTTTCACACGTATTGCGCAACACTATAAGGCATCTGGCACCTCTCCAATGAATTGTTGACACATGAATGAAGAAATCCATGTTACTGAAAATTGGTAGCTCTGCGTATGAGCTGACATCATTGTTAGTCAGCAGGTCACTCCCTTATCATTCAGACTGTGTATGAGGCAGCAGGATATCCATGACAATCAATGTGATGAGCTTTACACTCAATCAGCAGACATTATCACACAGGGAAGCCCTCTGTAGACATTGCACTCATTGATTACACATTGTGTTTAATGTCTCAGCAACAATGACTCGTCTGCTAATTATCTTACCACTACTGTTGGTTATCACGGCAGAATGGAGGGACAAAAGGTTTAAGCAAAGCCCGAGGGCTCCCTGCTATCACTGAGCACTTAGTACCTGCAGCAACTTGTTAGCGTAATCTGATTTGGCCCTGATTAAATCATGCTAATTCAGTCAGTCTCTGACCCCACTGGTCTACCATGTGATCCTTTATTATCTTCACAATGTGACTTCTGTGTATGAGGTGTTAGTGGAAAGCTCTTGTGAACTCAGAGATGCCCGAGTTGTGTCCCTGTATGGGATTTTTAGTCACATCTAGAGGGGAGTTCCAGTGAAGTCATGTTTCCAAACTTTTCCCTGCAGGTGAGCGCCCATTTTCCTGCCCCCACTGCAACCGGGCCTTCGCCGACCGCTCCAATCTACGGGCTCATCTGCAGACTCACGCCGAGGTGAAGAAGTACCAGTGTAGCGTGTGCTCTCGCACCTTCAGCCGCATGTCACTGCTGCAGAAACACAGCTCCTCGGGGTGCTGCTCCACTTCGGTGTGAGACGGCCTGAAGGGAGACAGAGGGGACCCACTCAGAGCTCAGGAGGGCTTGCAGCCATGGAGAAGAGGTTTTCACAAGCCTGGTTGCCCTGTTGAGGACCTATAAGGCCACAAAGAGCATGAAATGGCCTGCTTTATGAGACCTGGATGGAATTAAACCTCATTATGGATCTGACTTTACAAGCCTCTTTTTCACCATTTAAAAAAAACAGCTGATGAGCTGTTTTGTTTTGTTTTTTAAAAATATAGTCCAAGGTCTTGAGGCTGGACCAAATCTGAACTGCACTATGCAGACACTCACTTGATATCAGCTCCTATGTTGCTATTGTGCCCATTCCAAACACCAAATATGTAGTGAACTCATTGGGTTAAGAGGTGTTCTTTCCTGTCTCTGTCCTGGTGCCGGTCAGCTCAGGATCATGGCCGAGACACAGCTGCTCAGAGGTAGGGGTGCGTGGGTGGAATAAATCTCTTAGCATGTCTCAAAACACACACAAACACACACACACACACAATTGAGTGCACACACAGCTGTCCTCGGTACTGTGGTGTAGATAGACGAGGTGCTAACAGGTGCTACAGCCCTGACCTTCGCTGGTTGATAGCAGGTGACTTCCACTGCCCTTGGTTTGCTTAAGAAAAAAAGAGGAAGCATGTCATCACAAAAGAATGGCACCAGTTAGTGTTTTCTTCACCAGTTGGGGGATCTTTTTAAGCCTCTATTTTGGCTACATCTAAACCTTCTCTTTAATCTGATGTGTTTAGGAGATAGGAAAAGCCGTTTCGTCTGTTATTTTCCAAAGGAGTTTCACTGTGCAGCTCTGCCATGCATTCTAGGTTACCACAGTGTTAATAATGTCAGCCAAAGCCATATAACTCAAATAAATACGTGCCTTGAAATTATATTATTTTTAAAACCAAAATGTGCCTTGTTTTTTTACCTCATTTAGTAGTCATGGCTTTAAAAAAATGATTGCAGTATTAGTAGAAATTAGTTCTCTAAAGTTTTAAAATGCAAAAAGGCTGGGACCAAAGAATTTTATAGTTTACAGCACGGAGACGTGCTTGCCTATGACGTAATGAGGACCCTGTAAATGAACAATGCAAAGATGAATTTTTTTTTTTAACTTTCCTGAACATTTTATGGCAGTGTTTAATAGTGCAATGTGCAAGTGATGCATTATGTCATATTTTTGTGCTATGCTTGTGTGTTCACTTCCTATTCCCTGTATGTCGCAGCTGATATCCTTTCATTCAATAAAGTAATTTATGTTTATTAAAACTTGCGAACCGGCTGTTTTATCTCCGCTTCGATGCGACGAAACAAGTGCGGCTGAGAAGTGTTGGTTCATGAAAGTCTGTTTGATCATTAACTGGGAAATTTCTGCTCAGCGCCTTGTAATTAGTGAGCGAAATGACCAGGATGTTGAAACTGAACTACAGATGTGCAGGTGAACACACTGTGCTGATGATGGATGGGAACAACTGAATGCACCTGCTTCCAGTTTGCACCTGCCATTTACTTCTCGCTGTCACTGGGCAAACATTACTGGATATGTGAGTGTACAGTTAAAAGAACTCGAGCAAAAAAAGTCAACTTCTCTTTCCCCCTTCTGTCCAGCCCAAGATTGAAGATTTAAATCATATGTGCTTACCTACCTTTTTAAAATAATCTTATAGGGGATTTCTTATTAGGTCTGCTACTTGATTGCAATGTAAATATATTGTTCCCTCTCTGGGGAGAGCATTGCATTCTCCTCCTTCTCTGCCTAGACAGTGAGTCAGAAACTGTTTAGCTTTAGTTCCCATGTCTCTCGTGCTCACAGTCAGTAAGTCAGGCCACTAGTCAAGCCAGCAGTTAGTTGGAGTTGGTGTGCGTGGGCTGAGGCCCAGCTGGGCCAGCACAGAGTGAGGTAAGGTGTTCCACGGCAAAGTTCCTTATTTCGTTTTGAGTCAGCTACCAGCCAGGACACCTTCTGAAGCATGTAACGGTGACTCACCTCACGCAGTCCTCAAATGAGATTGCTTATGCAAATTCTTAAACACCTGTGGACAAACGCCAACAATCTCCAACATGGAAATAATGTGAGAATTTTGTTAGAGGATGTGGCTGATTGTGGCTCCTTTTGCCCTCATGTTCTCGTGTGTCTTAGTTATTGTGCTCTTGGATAAAAGCACTATTAAAAGATCAGCTGTTGGATGTTAGCTCAAACTATTTTGATGATGTCAGCTGGTATGTCCTGAGGTCAGGGTGTTAGCTCTGGCAGCAGACACAATTGAAACAAGTCCCCAAATTAAACATTATCCTCAGGTTTGCTCTTGATTGGCTTTTCCTGATGATTTTCATCTGTCATATTTCTCATCATCTAAGATTTATGGGATACTGCAACGATATATGATATGTGTGTCCAGAAAAAGCGAAGGTCTTTCTAGTTTTATTTATTTATTTATTTTTGTTCTAAGTGTTTTGAACCTTGGACAAATCTGGCTTTCCTCTATCCTTTATAACTAGGTCAGAATTTTCCCAGATAGTGCGGAGCCTTATACATTTTCTGTATAAACACAGGCACATTTCAATTCTTTGCTGCATCACAAGTTTTTGTACTTCTTTCTGCCTTTTTATAGAGAATTAAAAACACAACATGCTCCCCTTCCCTTGTTCCTCGGGGGAGAGTGGAGGCCTGGATCTGAAATCTGAGAACGTTTTCCTGCTGTGTGCTTTACAGTGCCAGAGCACTCACTGTAATTTACCAAAAGTGGCTGCTATTTATGCCATAAAGCATGTGTTTAACATTCCTGAACCCCACTGTGTTTGTGTATTCCTCGCTCACTCGCTTGCGCTCTCCCACTCACTCTCTGCCTGCCTCTACTGCTGTATGTCTATTTATGTGTGTGTGTGTGTGTGTGTGTGTGTGCGAGTAGTAAGTGGAAATGGTCCCTACAGAGCAGCAGCCCTTTCCCTCTTCACAGGAGGATCATCTCTCCCCCTCTGAGACAAGGCGGACAGGAAGTGGGAGTTTACATTGGCCTACTTTACCCAAAAAGCAGCCCTGGGTCGAGAAGCTAAAGCGCTCATGTGGTGTTTTTTTTTTTCTTTTTCTTTTTCGGCTGCTGCAGTTTGCCAGTGCCAGCGCCATGTCCCATCCCCCCCATCAGCTGTCCCACCCATGGTTGCTCTCGCAGCCAACTTTTTGGGGTGGAGTTGGGTGGCCAGGAACTAAAGAGTGGCCTTCAGTGCAGCAGCAGTTAGGGCTCATGGTCTGGGAGACAGGAAGGAGCTGTCAGCATCTCATAAACAGGACTCATCCTGCACTCATGACACACAAGACCTGGAGAGAAGTCTCCCAGGAAGAGGTCTTCAGACACCCACTTTAGCTCCAGACTGTTGCTTAGTCTGATGCTTACTGCCCCTGTGGATGAGCCATAACACCAACACCGAATATACATAGCTAGCATGTCACACTTGAGATGTTACAGTTACTTGACAGTAGGATGAGTATCACCAGTGGACAAGTCCAAATAAAGTGTTTTATCCTGGAACTGCATGAGTGTAAAACTGGGATTCTGAAAGTTTTGATTTAGGCAGCCATCGAATGATTTGAGAGGCACACAGGAAAATGAAATCATATAAAAACATAAGTGTTTCCAGTCTGTCTGTTATGGATTGGTGGTGTATTACGGTAGAAAATACAGTAGAGTATTCTTTCATTGTTACACTCGAGTTTAATATAAAATGTCAGTATTGGTCCCCGTTGGCCTGGCCACTGCACTTTGAGAACCCCAGCTGTGAAAGATAACCTCATTACTGGTGTGTCTGTGGGAATGGTAACAAAGCGATACTCGTTCTTCTACTCTTAAGAATCAAAAGACTGCTCAGTTTTGCTAGGTATACTCCCCCAACACCTCTCACCTCACGTGTTACTCTCTCGGCTTCCTCCAGCAAAATTAGCACCTCTCGGTGTCTATCACCTTGCTTAAAGAGCACTTTATTGCTCTTGAATGTTAACGTTGCCTAACATTTGGTGGGAGGTTTTTTTTATTGTCTCCCTCAGAGATCTCCTTGGAGTTCTGTTGTCTCACTCTTCATACAATCAGAGTTTGGACTAGTGATGCAAATGTCAGAATGCAAAGCTAATTCCTCTCCACTGAGCTGCAAAGAGGCCAGAGACGCAACCGCTGCATCTGGTAAATAAGAAGGCCAACAGCGGTAACACCACAAGTATGCTTAATGATGGATTTGATCAGGCTGTGGAGTTGCCCCAAGGCTGGATTGGAGAAGTGGTTGGGTGGGTTGGGGGATGGGGGTAGGGGGTGCATATTAAAGAGTAATGAATCACACACTCAGTCACAGGGTCGCCGGCTATGAATGTGCTCTCTGTTGGTTTTCCTGGAGCCTGGAGTTTACTAACTGATGACGCAGGCTGGACTTGATCAGAGACATGTGTTGCTGCAGATTCGATGCCAGTGAAAAGCATAGCAAGAAAGAGGGGAGAAGGGGGAGAGGTAGAAGGATGGACGGCGCCTGAGCTCTTTGCCTTGCCTCTATGCGTCCTTCTGGGTACTGGCTTGAACTGTGGCTGATGGGGCCCGGGGGGAGATGGAGAGAGAAAATAGACCTCAGTTATACATTGGAACAGGAAGCCAGAGATTTTCTGAGAGTATTCTGACCTAGCTTTTAGTAAAAAAAAAAAAAAAAAATCATTACTCCCAAATTCCTGTGTGACATCTCAGCAAGCCATGGAGAAGCATGCCTACTTGACACAAGAGAAGCCAAAGCAGAGTTTCCTCTACCCTAAAATGAAAAACAAAACCAGGTCTCGCAACTAAACAAGGACAAGTCTACAGCGTAGGCTGTATACAAAAGACGGATGCCTGTGACGTCACCCATTGGTTTGTGGACAACCACTTTGAAGCTGGGACTTCATTTTTTTAAAGAGAGCAATGAGTGCTAAATTATTACCTCTTGAATTGTCTGTTAGTACAAATAACCACAAAGCAAGCTATAGTAGCTCCATCAAAAAACATAGTATTTCCAGTAAAATGGCTCGAACCAGCTGCAGCGAAGCTTAGCAAAGAGCTAGCAGGACTGCCACCTGTCTTGGCATCCACCTGTTATTCAAAGCAACCACACCCCTACCAATAAATAGGTTGAGGTTGCTACTTGGCCAACAGCCAGCTTGAGTCTCTGAGAGACTGCTACCATCATAGTGGTGCTTCGACCTTAAAGTTAACATTAGCATGCTACCTTGTCTACATGTAGGAAAGCTAACTTTGCTTGCTAGCACGCAACACCAAGTGGGCTACATAGATTTTTTTTCCCCTTGTTTTGTAATTTTGGCATAGTGATCCACAAGGTGAGGGTTGTTCAGACTTATTATAAGCAATTTCCAGAGGGAACATGAATATATCACATTTCATTCTAAGCAGAAGTGCAGATACTGCCCATTATGACTCTTTTCCAAAACTATAGAAAGTTATCACTAACTGTTAAGATCATACTTAATAACCCTCTCCACCTGCCGGAGGAGGAAATATCACCTGTTTGGGACAGGAGAATGCACCTGAGCATACTTTCCCAGAAAAAGTTCAAGACGACGTTGAGCTGTTGCCCAAGGCCTTAAAAGAGTATTATGAAAGAGGTAATGTAGATTTGTGCCCACACGCTGGAACATGTCACTGTGTAACCGTGTGTAAACAGAATCTGGCAGTGTGCTGGGAAACAGATTGTCTCCCCGCTTGCTTCTAACTTTTCAAGATTTTGATTTGTTGAGCTTAGAAAGCTCTGTGTGAAAGTGAGATATGATTACCCGGGCATGCCAGCTCATGCCATGTCTAAATGTGTTGTACACTTGAATGTCACTAACTGGAGGAAGGCTGCTAATTGAGTCATGATAGTGTCTGTGGCATGTCATTTCCCATGAACAGCCTCATAAACCACACCAGCATGAGAAACAGACCTGTTTGGAGCAGGAATGGGAGTTTGGTTTGTCACTGCTGAAGTGGAAGGTGTCCAAGGTTTCCCATTTGTTCAAGAAGGAGATCAAAGAAAGTCAAAGCTGGAGGCAGTGCACCCTGGGAACAGATGCGTGGCATCCAAACACTTCCCCGAGACAGTAAACAGCCATGATGTTGCTCGTGTGCGCACACACTCACGCAGAGATTACATGCAACAGCTGTCATATTGTCATCGATCATTCCTCAATTCTACATCTCAGGCATCTTCAGATAAACACAGACATAGGTGAACACAGGCACACACACACACCGAGAACTTGTCCGCTGCGTGGGAGGCCTATGCAGCAGCTGCTAATGATGGAAAACACCCGACACTCCCACCGACACCCCACAGACTGTCCTGTCATTGTGACATGCCGGAGGCTGCTGAATCCCCAAAGGCTGTGAGGCTCTAGACCAGGACAAGAACGATCTATTCATCAGCAGTCCGGCTTTCAAACAACTCTACCAACCACACAGAGGAGCGGTTGATTCTGCACAGTTGGTTCCCAAACAATTGATACACACAGGCCAATAAGCAAGCACTCGCTCAATCCCAAATCTATGCACGCACAGAGACACACGCACACAGCACTGCACATGCTGAAGCCATTATCCTGTTGCTTGTTAAGTCATTACTCTATAGCTTGTTATTTTCTCAAGCAAGAGAAAGCAATCTATCCACAAAGGAGCGCTGAGAGATTTGCCACCCGACTGAGTCCTGGGATATGGGAAGTTACCCTGAAATTTGAGGAATGTGGTGAGGTTTAAAATCTAAGGAATACAGAAAATGATCATCTACTGGAACGGTGAAGCTTCTTTCCCGGAGTCTCCAATTCAGAGCTGCAGCCAAGACTGTGAGAGATGTCCACAGGGAGGGAGTATTATAGACATTACTGATGACAGCGCAGAAAAGTTTCAGTCCACCAATGGGAAGAGGAGGAACTGACATAGTCTGAGAGCTTTGACTTATTCACGGTGGATCTCAGACATCTGGTTTCCATTTCCCTCCTCTCCCAAGACAGTGAATGCTGGCAGCGGGGCTTTTCAATGAAATCGTCTATTCGACTTCCTGTGTTATCAGTTTAGCATACGTGTGCGTGTGTGTGCCACAAAGAGCAATGAAAGCAACGCTCAACACATAGACAGTTATTAAAGTGAACTGCGCTGCTTTCTTCCAGCGTTTATTTTTAGCTTCCCAGCTCCGAGCCTTGACACCACCCTCACGGTTTATTGGCACTCCGTGAGCAGCCATTTTCACAGCATCCTCTCCACAGCAGGAAAACCTGAGAGCCAGCACACTCTCACCACATTGCTAATGAGTGACACATGCCCCCCCCCCCCCCCCCCCCCCCCCCTCACCCCCCCCCCCCCCACCCCCCCAACAAAC
>VUQG01006033.1:60891-73652 GCA_015106755.1 Etia nguti | reverse complement strand
CTCAGAGACATTTATACTGGCAGACTTCAGCAGAAAGCCAGCATCATCATCAAAGACCCCTCACACCCTGGACACTCACTTTTTTCCCTCCTTCCCTCTGGTAAACGCTACAGGTCCATCAGGTCAAAGACAAACAGACTCAACAGAAGTTTTTACCCACAGGCTGTCAAACATGCCCTACCTCCACCCTGATTGGAGGATAACTGCACTGCCAACACTCATGGACATCACACCTTATTTATAAATCGTATCTCTGTTTATACTTCAATGCAACCAACACCCCTACCTCTTTAAACTGTATTTATTATAACCTTATTTAGTATAGTTCCAACAGCACCCCCCCACTCAATGTGCAATATCACTGATCACACTGCACCTCTCAATGCACCTGCTAGTTAGATGGCATGTATGTGTATGTATATAGATGTAAGCGTGTATGTGGAAATATGTGTGTGTATGTATGTACGGATGCATATATGTATATATACATATATGTATGTATGTATGTATGTGCGTGCGTGTATGTTTGCAGGTGTATGTATAACTTGTAAATTTGTCTGTTATTGTGTAAATACTTACGCTATTGTGTACTTCACACACATGGAGAGATGCCAAACTGCCTTTCATTGTGCTTGTAACAGTGACAATAAAAAAAGCTATTCTATTCTATTCTAGAAAATAGTAAAACAGAAATAAAAATTCAAATATCTTATCTAAAAGTCACAGAAAAACACAGGACCATGACACCCTCAGATGAACTTTGTCCCAGTGCATTTGCATAGATTTAGGATACAATGGTGTGCAGTGTGGGCACTATGAGTATGTTAGCATTTGGATTTTGCTTAGAAATTCCAGCAAACAGTATGAGGTTTCAGACTTCTAGATGTTTCTAAAAGGTGAAATTCACATCTCTCTAAAATAACACATTTAACTACTAAATTGCTAGAAACTAGCGTACATTTGTTGACACTGTTTTGTGCAAGAATTCAATGATTAAAAGCTTATAAATATTTCACTTTGTAGTCAGTGGGGTTTGATTTCAGACACATTTAATCTTTTAAAAGCTACTTCAAGCAGTAAAAGTGCATAAAAGGAAAAACAAAAAGAAGTTCTCTTATTCATAATCAAACTTTTAAAAGGCCAGGGAGGAAATGAGCGAGGGGTTTGTCTGTGGATGGCATGGCTGTCACTTTAGCTGGTGTCCATTCACATGATTCATGTTGACTGAAGCCCTGCGTTTGTCAGGGGAGGTGTCTGCAGTAAAAGTGCCACAGCCCTCCAGATTGACACTCATTAGTGAGGGGCTCCGAGGCAGAGAGGGCCCGCAGGGGGCAAGAGGGCAGGGAGGAGGGCGAGAGGCCACATCCCACTAAAAATAAATGATTTTTAATGATTGATACAGATAGCAGCAGACTGATAGGGCCAGATGAATCAGAGGGCTTAGGTGGTGGCGGTGGAAGGCAAGACCTCTGGTTGGCAAGCTGTTGTCAGTTGAAACGCCGCTTAAAGCCAGCGTGTCCGGCTCAAACGTGTCTCATCTGAATCCCAATACACACATGCATGCACCACCTCGATGCCAGCGCACATCCCTCCCCCCTCCCCTTGCACTTGTTGTGTTTGACCACCCCAAGCAGCGCCCCTCTGCCTCCTGCCAATCAAGCTATAGACACAAATACACGCATTCACATTACACACATTGCAAACAAATGCCAGCACTCACCCGGGAGCAAGTGAAACAAACAGGGGCTACCACACTCCAGCGTCCTCCCACACACACACACACACACATATATGCACACTTCAGACTTCAGCCACTTGTGCTTTAATTCTGCTGCACTTTCCAAGGCTTCACATCCCCCGGAACACCGTGTCCATCACTGTGTTTGTGTAATAAATCTGCAGCTCAGGTCATTCATTACACATGTCTCAAGCTGCCAATCATTCAATCAATAGCGGCTTCATTACAATGATTGTAATATCAAGGCCGCCAGCATCAAGATTGCAGGATGTTGGGGAGTAAGGGGGCAGGATTATTTTAATACACCATTCAGATCAAATTTCCTTCAAAAGTAATTTTCTGCTGCACTTTCTTATGAAGTGTTTTTCAAAGCCTTAGTTAAAGTGGGAGAGGCATGAAAAGTTTTAAGTGGACTTTTCTCTGTTTCACCCTTCACCGGCAGCAGCAATTTTCCAGTGCTTCATCACTGCCGCAACCAAATACAGCAGACATCTGGCAGAAGTGCCAGGTAGACAGTGAGAATTAGGATTAAAGCAAGGGAAGCTGGCTAAGTGGGTCAGTGTCAGTGTGAGGATGGCTCAAGTGTTTCAACTCACAGGCTGTGGGAGAAAGGCAGTTGGTTATGCTTGATACGAGGCAAACTCAACAGAAAGAAGCATGTTAAATTCACAAATATTCCACTGCCAGATTTCATCTCGTATTTCTGCTGCGGTATTCACGGACATCCGCTAAATTCCTCTCAAGTTACAGTAACGTCAAGGATGATGAAGCCATCCCTCAAGTGTCAGTGTGGGATTAAGAAAGCTGGGCAGGCACTGAGACACAACAGAAACCATGCTGGCCGCCTGCGTGCCCCGACCCTTTATGAGAGCTGAACAATTATTAAATGAACACACTGTGCCTCTGTGAGGAGACGTGTCTCAAGCCAGTGGAAATCCTTGGCTGAATTGGCAGCACCTGACACCTTGTTCAGGAGGATTTATGGCCTCATAATTAGGCATTAAAAGGAGAGCCTATCCAGAAAGGCAGCTGATGTACAGTTGCTACTCTGGATAGACAGAAACAACAGAGCTTGTCATTGAAGGAAAACATAGGGCATGGGAAAAAAAACCCCTAATTATGTGAGCCAAACATTAGAAAATAACAACGCTCTTATAAATAAAACCCCCAAAACCTAGACACAAGTTTTCAGGATAAATTACAATTTTTTTATTTAGTTAAATGCAAAATATGTTAGTTCTCTTTGTGCATTTTTACTGGTGATAAAACAAAATTACTCCAATAAACTCCAACTCTAATAAAGTTGAGACACTGTATGAAATGTCAATAAAAACAGAATGCAATGAATTTCAGATCTCATAAACTCGTATTTTATTCACAAGACAGAAAATACTTTTTCTTAGTTTAAACATTTGATGTAAAATTTTCAGAATAATATTGGCTCTTTTTAAATTTGATGGCAGCGACACCTGTTAAAAAAGTTGGGACACAGCTATGTGCTCATGTGACTGTGCGGCATTCCCTGTGTGTTTTACAACAATCCATAAATGTCTGGGAACCGGGAGCAGTTGGTGGACTTCTGGGAGGAAGATTATTCCGTATTTGTGTGATGTGGGATTTTAGCTATTCAACAGTCTAAGGTCTTTGTTGTCGTTTCATTTCATAATGTGCAAAATGTTTTCAGCTAGTTAAATGTCTGGACTGCAGGGAGAACCACTCTCCTCTATTATGAACCTATGCTGTTCTAATATATGAAGTATGTGGTTTAGAAATATGCAAGGCCTTCTCTGAAAAAGAAAACTAGCTCAGGATAAGCCTATTAAAGAATCTAATCTTTGCCCTGCGTGTCTTATCCCTGTTTTCTAGCTTTTTTCTAAACTGACCTGTCATAATAAGTCAAGAAAATAAAAATAAATAAAAAAGATTTTATCTGGATGGGTTATATGTTGCTCTAAAACATGTATATACCTTTAAACTTTGATGGTGCCTTTCTAGATGTGCAAGCAGCTAATTCTGTAGGAACTGATGGACCCCCATACCATCAAACATCCAGGCTTTTGAATTCAGTGCTGCAAAGAAGCCGGATAGTCCCTCTCATCTTTAGTCCACAGGACGCACCATCCATGTTTTCCAAAAAGAATTTCAAATTTCGATTCACCTGACCACAGAACGGTTTTCTACTTCATCTCAGTCTATGTTAAATGAGCTTTGGCCCAGAGAAGATGGCAGCATTTGTGGATGTAGTATGGCTTTGTCTTTACGTGGTGGAGCTTTAACCATTTAAGCATCTGTGGATGGCACACAGAACTGTGTTCACGGTGATTCCTGAACCCATGCAAAGATTTCCATGACAAAATCATGCCTATTTTTAATCCAGGGTTGCCCTAGGCCCTGAAAATCACAGGCACCGAGTATTGATTTTCATCCATGGCCCTTGTCCACAAAGATTTCTCCAGATTCTATGAATCTTTTGACATTATTTTATTATCTTTTACTATTTATTCACATATTCTAGATGATTAGAAAGTCTTCACAAATTTATGCTGATCAACACTATTCTGAAATTATTACACAATTTGTAGACATAGCGATTTTTGCAGATTGTTAAACCTCTGGCCATCTTTACTTTTGAGAATCACAATGTTGCTCCCACCGTTTTTTTTAGTACGACTTACTTTTCTAGCCTTTTCTAGCCCCATTCTAGTTGGTAAGCGGCACTTGAAATCTGGCTGGACAAACAACATTCAAGAATGTCAGGATTTCCAGAAGGACCACTGCGCTGATCGGTAGGTGTGAACTCTACTAATGGCAGTTTGCTTTTATAAACTGAGGTCTAAAGGAAAATGAGCCACATATTTTTTTTTTTCTTTTTTTGCCACAGCACCTACAGACCCCTTGAACCAGTTAGCACCCCCAAAACTGCAGATGCTGCTGGTGTTGCACAGACCCACATGGTGACGCTGGGTTTAAGTGCATCGATGGACCAACCATGTCAATATTGGACTTTGTAGCTATCTTTAAAAGATAGCTACAAAGTCAACATTAGAAGGTTGGAGGAACAGAGAAAGGAGAAAGTTTGTTTTTTTTTTCCTCACAAATTTTATTTTCATTTAAACTTGCTAATTAGATTTAGGGAATCAGAATGAGTGGGTTTAGTTGATGTAATAAAAAGCACCAGGTTGTCTTTAGAAAGATGCCATAGCTTGGGATAAAATAAGCCTCTTCACAAAATTAACACCGCCTGCTGAAAAAAGGATTCGTACCCAGTGCCAAAGAACGCCTTGGATTTGGCAGTATGGCAGTAAGCGATACCCTGGGAGCAGGCTTGACTTTAAGCGATGTTGGACTCTCCTCGTAGGCCTCAATTTTCCAACAATGTGGGTACATTCATCTTTTATGCCTTATTTTATGTCTTCATCCATTTTCTATGGGAAAGGCTGGAAACGGGGGCTTGCTAGTATGGCTGTGTCCAAATTTTACAAAATCTAAAAATTAAACAACCTGCTAACAGGCTAATGCTAACTAGTATAATAGCACATTATATTATTGTGACTTGGATCTTCCTGTTTCCATTCTTTATGCTAAAGTAAGATAAAATATCTTAATCAGCAAGTTTTCAAAGGGCTAATAGATGCTGTTTGTCAGCTTTGCACAGCATGTGTCCCCATTGAAGCGTTGCATTTTTCTCAGTGTTAGGAACGTAACCGTTTCCTTTAATCCTTTATTCTAAAATATCATATACAACCCATAGTAAAAACTGCTTTATCCAGTAGCTTCTGTTTGCTTGGGTTCTAAATAAAATCAAATATTAGAAACAGCAGTTTCACTTCCATAATCTTGATATTACTCATAAACATAAGTATCAGAACTTGGCAATGCGCCGGGAATATACTGTAGGGACACCCGCCACTAGAGACAACCACAGAACCACAACTCATTCACAATTTCAGTAATGCACAGAAAATGTCTGGAGATGAAATTTAAAACACTGATAGGCAGCAACTAGATTCCATAAAGGTCTTTATGGTTAATCTGCTCTAAACTCAACGCTTTGCCTGGAATCAAGTCCCAAATAGCTGAAGTCATGTAGCTGACCTAAGGCCAGCTGACCCTGACAGTAGCATTTGGCACAGCAGGATGAGCCCTGCCCTGAGAAGTATGATAATTTCTGAATGAAGTCGCAGAGCACAGCAAGTAAACAGTGGCAGAGATAGGAAGACTGTCGCCATATACCATGGATCTTGGTAAAGAGCACAAGTTGGGAGGTATGGCATCCATAAGAGGAGGCGGTTGAGGGGCGCACTGGGGTTGATCTGTGTTCATGGAGTAGGCCAGAGGAATGTGGGGGAAATGCACAGCTGCCCTGTTTTGTCATAGCTGTGCGCTGTGCTGTCTGTCTGAGTAACATAAAGCTGCCAGTGTTGTGTGTTCATGTGCAGGACCTCCCGTGGAACTGCAGGCCCCAGACTGCACAGCCCAGCACGAGCGGGCATATACAGGGCACCAACTAGTGAAGCTGAGGCTGGGCTTGAAAGCAGCACTGGCCATCAGTCATAGTTTATTTTAGTTGTTGCTCATCACGCTGTCCGATCTATCACTGCGCTTACAATGAACCAACACAAGCAGAGTGATGTGTGGCTTGTATTTTCAGGGCAGATAACAACAGTACTGCAGTACGTATATACAGAACAGACCTTTTTTCTTCTTATAGTTGGTAGTATTTAGCTCTCAATATAATTAAATACTTGCTTAACCTCTCAAAATAAAAAAAAAAGAGTCTGTGTAAAATGTAGTTTTTGAAGTATGTGATGTATTTGAGTGACACCTCAGTTTTGGCTCTAATAGCTAATTCAGTGTGTCACCTTGGACACATTACCATCTTTCCGTATCTTATATACTTTAAAGGATTCCTTTCAGCAAGCAGTGGGGTTTGCGTAATTAAGTTGCCTAAAATCGTAGTGAAATGAGGGCCCATGGTGTGGCCCAAAAGGATCTTCTAATGTCTGGAATATCAAAAATGTATTTTTGTGAAAATGTTATATTTGATTCATCTAAAAGCATGCCCTTTCTGTATTCTCTTAATCTTTCTTGATATAGCAGTTTAGCCTGTCACACTCCTCTAAAATCAAGCTCGATCTTATGGCCAACCCATCTCTGCACCAGGGAAATACAAGCATAAAGCATAAAAGATGAAGAATCATATATTTGCATTCTCCAGAAACTCATGACAGCTACAGTATGTCATTAAGTTTGGGTTACTTGGTTACTGTTTACCAATACTGTATCCAAAACTCAAATGAGGTCATGGAAACAATATGACATTCATGGGTGTTAAAAACACTGCTAAAGCAAAGCAGCACCACGAAAGCAAAGGTCCAGCAAAAATACATTTGTCTCTAAATTTTAAATTCAACCACTCGCAGCTCAAAGTAGAAAGGAGTGTGTGTTGATTTTGAAAACTATGATAGCTTTAAATAATTTAATTTCAGTGGTGGAGTATAAAGCCAGGACTGAGAAGTTGACAACTTGTCATCTTAGGTTTACTTTCTCTGACTTTATAGGGGTTAGAGAAAGTTCAGAGATCAACTACGGAGTGATAACCATCCCATTACTCTCCCACTGCAACACTCTCCCATCCTAAACAAGCTCTGGTAAGAGAAAGTGGTAAGTGTCACAACACAGCTTGTGCCAATAGAGCTGTTTTTGAACTCCCCTGGGGACATGGCATCATTTCAAAGACATATTTGATTTCTCTCTTCCTCCCCCTTAGATTCGACCTCAGAAAGGTCACTGCATACCCTTGAACTTGCATCAAAATTATAAATTGAACATCCTGTTTCCATGTTCTGTCAGGTAGCCCAAATATGCTGGGAACACTTTCCGAAAACATGGCTTAATGCTCTTTATGTTGGATCGTCATCTGAGACCTGAGAGTACAGCTGCAGGTCTAATGTTGCCCCACGATGGCTGGGGACGTCTGACAGGACAGAAAACCACCCAGCATTGATTACCAGCTAATTATAGGCTAAGGAAGTGGCAGCTTGTTTGTTTCTGGGTTGCTGAGGAATACATTTGCACTTCACCAAGAGTTCATGAGCTATCGGGTGCGAATTCCGCTGAGCACTAAGTGCTATCTTTTCTGTCTCACTTGTCTTGAGCTCACAAGATCTCTCCATTCTCTCTTTCCTCACTTAATTCCACCACCCTCTGTTTTCACAGCCTCTGTGGGTGGTGCCTCCTGAAGCCCTCTTTCACACCCTGTTCAGAGATTTGAATAAACATATGTTGCGTTAATTATGAACCACTGCCATGGTGCTTCAGACAAGAAGGCGTTTTTTAGAAGCTGCTATGGAGGGTCTGAGCTCCAGCTAAGTCAATCTAATGAGAAACGTTTGCACGGTGATTATGAGGGATGTCCTCACTCGTGCTTCTCACAGCTCCCAAACACCTGCTCCCAGCACAGCCTCGCCAAAACTAAAGCCAAGCTTCGTCACAATATTCATTTTTATTACAATCTTAATAAACTTGTCAGCGCCGTGTAGGAAGAGAGCTGCCTATCATAGTACAGCCTCTATAACATATGCAATAACTCTTATTAATGTGTACCAGGAAAGTGCAACTCCAGTTCCAGAAAAGTGTCAAATGCAATGAATTGAAAATCTCATAAACCAATAAGTAGTGCCATTCTTGTCTGATATAGTTGCTCAAGACCAAATGTTTTCAGTTGGTGAAAGATCTGGACTGCAGGCAGGTCAGTTCAGCACCTGGACTCTTCTGTGAAGCTATGCTGTTGTAAATCTATTATACAGTTTAGCATTGTCTTGCTGAAATATGCAAGGTCCTCCCTGAAAAAAGACATTGTCTAGATGGGAGCATATGCTGCTCTAAAACCTGAATTTACCTTTCAGCATTGCCTGCAATGCCGCTCAGCCTTTCCACATGTGCAAGCTGGCAATTCCATAGGCACTAATGCACCTGCATATCATCAGAGATGCTTTTGAATTGAGTGCTGATAACAAGCTAAATAGTCCCTCTCCTCTTTAGTGCATTGGATGTACTTGTTTTCCAAAAAGATTTTGGTTTATCTGACAACAGTATAGTTTTCCGCTTTGCCCCAGTTCATTTTAAAGAAGCCATGTGATGACAACACATGGAGAGATGCTTGAAACTGCTTGAAAATAGAGTTCAAATGAAATGAATGCCACGGCTCAGCCTGTACAGTGGGTTTGATTTGTGAGCTCTGTGTCAGGCATGCCTTGCCCACCCACATCGGCACAATGTCAAGACCAGATATTTATGGCTGAGGGGGTTAAGCTCCCAAAACGAAGCTGGCTTAGAACAATGACAGAAGAAAAATAAATGACAGTCATTCTACAGTCATTATTATTTCAAAGCTCTAATGAAGGTTCAGTTTTGGACAGATGTGGCTCAAATACTGTAGGAAGTGGATGTTAATGACAAGCATAGGAGTTTGACATAGTGAACATTTTGGTCATGAGTTAGAGCAACATGAAGCCTCCTTGGGTTTCAGGTGGGGGGAGGGTGGGCCTTTCCAGTGCAGATTCAGCGGGAGCAAACTGTAAACTATATCTGTGGTGTCAGCTTGAAAATGTTATACCTGCTTAAAGGGTTTCAGTACGATTCCAATATATTAAGTCTCATTTGAACGCATGCAAATGGAGAAAGAGTCATCCATATGTTTACATGTTAATCCCATCCTGAACTCACGAGAAGAACTACAATAGCCGTTGATATTTTTTGCATGGTTAAAGTAGATGACCTCTTGCGGCTCTCTGAGTAATTACCTGTAAAACCTTTTCACATGTCACATATGAAATATGGATCTAGCTACTCATTGCTTAGTGAAGGCTCATTTTAAAGACTTGAACTGAGGATTATGTCCATTGCCATCTTGTTATTTTGGAGCCAGATGTGCCGAGCGAGGAGTGTAGCCAAGGAACCACAGCTTACAGCATACCCTGCTTTACAGTCTATTTCAGTCTCAATTGAATCACAACATAAAAATTGAACATTATGTTGCATTAAATAAGATTAGAAACAAGAAATTAAGGCCATGACACCATTAGCAAAATATTCAATGTGGTATTTAATGGAGACAGCAGTAGGGTCATTTTCCCATAGACTCCTATGCAGTACTCTCGATAGCTGGCCTTAATATTGCCCGTTTTGGGCTTAACATTGACGATATGTAATTTTAGGAACCACTGGGAATGGAATAATTCTGTCCTTTAGGTTTGGTATAAACACCTGTTGGTCATTCTGCTCTTACAGAATGGCAAACTCTATGTAGGAAAGTGATTGGGGTCGATGGATGGGTCAACAAAATGTTGAACTTTGTCTTGGAAGATCACTGTTCTGGTTTCTTATATATATCTCTAATCTCAATGAAGTGGTTCTGAAGGTTCTCTGACCGTAAGCCTGTAACGGCCACATGGAGGAGCAGAAGCAGCCCAACACTGATATGTCATCATCTTTTAAGTGGCTACGGAGAACATGTCGTTATCATTTTGGAGCTTCATGATTCATTTTCAGCTTGATTTATCAGGTATGCGCTGTCATTTTTGGTTTCTCTTGGGGCAAAAATACATCTGTTTACATGATAAGTGCACTACTGTTCTCACTAACCGTGTTTTTCTGATGTTCAGTAAAGAGCATTTATTGTATAGAGAGTTTTCTTCACCTTTTTCACCAAAACAGCTACATGCTGTGGTTGAAAACAGCACCATGAGCGGTGAGGGTGAACCTGACTAGCAAAGCTTAACGAGGACCTGAAACTCATTATGTAGTGCCATAATGGAGCTGAAAATTCTGTGTAGGCTCATTTACAAGCAACATCTTTCACAGTGTCATATTGTTTTTCACATTGTCATTCATGCGATTTTAAAGTCAAACCACATTGCCTTCTTCATTAAGTTTTTGTTTGCCTAAATCTACCAAACCATACACAGTTACATAACACTGTAAATTCAAAAAATACATATATTTACATATCAAATGTGTGACATTTTATTTTGTTTTTTTGAAGCCATTCTTGGGAACATAGTCCAGGGTTAGATCAGGTTTAGAAAAACCTTATTGGTTACAAAATTCAGACAGAAATGTCTTGGACATTGATGAGATTTTAAAAAGATTTTAAATCATCTGAAAATGTGGATAATACTGGGGCCTTTAATGTGAGCCACTGGGTCATTAATTACAGGCCAAATCAAATCTCATTTTCATATTTCAGTTATATTTCAAAGCACAGCTAATTATTTTATGATGCAATTCCAGCTCTCATAATCATCACCTTCCTTTAATGAAGACATGAAGACATCTGATGATGTGCCCGTCTATCACCTCTAAATTTGTCAACCCACAGAAGCCATGGACAAGTTAACCACACTTGCTTTTACTGCATTCTTTTGAAGCCATCAAGATTTTACATCAGTTTCCAGTTACCGCATAGCTCTGAGTACGAGCGCGGTTATAATTCACTATTTATAACTCCTTCTCACCCACTTTAACCCACTGGCTGTACATTACGTTCAGGCATCAGCGGAAAGTTTAGAATCCGACGGAAAAGACTGATATTGTACACGCTCCACCAGGATTAAAAACACTTTATCCCGCTCGCAATATATTCCAAGTTCTGCTCCTGTGCACATGAGCAGATGAGGGCCACCTGACCTGCTACTAACAGAAAATGAAAGCTGATTTGTGCGACACAAGGTGATGGCCTGAGGCTCTAACCGGAAGCAAGGAGAGGATAGAAGAGGAAGTGGTGACTCCAGGGGTGAGCGAGGTGGGTGGAGGTGGAGGTGTGTGTGTGTGTGTGTGTGGGGAGGGGTGTCGCTCACACTGTGGCCCTCTCGCCACCCGTGTCAACACTGATGACTTCAGCATGCGCCCTTGTGAGCTCACCTTGCTAGGAGAGACGCAGGAAGTGGGATTAGAGTAGTGACAGCGTCGATGGGGATAACTGTGTCATACCTGCACTGGAGGGGGGTTTCATCTATTAATGTGTGTGCATGTGTATGGTCACACACATGCAGCTGTTAATACCTCAGGGTTATCTCTTTCATCTGTGTTTATAAAGCAGATCCCCCATCCAGGCCAGGCTCGCTGACCAGTCACACACAAACACTAAGAGGTCTTATTAAGTAGAAGAGCCTGCTGCTGTGTGACAGCCAGCTTCCTGTTTCATCCAGCTTTGGAAGCAAATGATGTGTGATTGGTTACAAACTGTGACGCTTTGACAGTTTCAGGAAACATATGTGAAAGTTAATTTTGCATATTGGGACTGAAACTGTACCTGATGCTGTCTGAGGTGTTCTGCCGCCACAGGGCGCACATGTTAAAAAGCCAAGTCACAACAACATTATATAATACCCATACTGAGTACTGAAAATGTAGTGTCAGTCCAGCACTAAGACCCATTTAAATATGCCATTATCAGGGCCTTAAACAAGCCTGTGCTTGGAGGGGGAATGGTTCAAGTCTTAAAGGTAAATTCCTATAATTTTTAGCCTCGGTTTTCTTCACCTGTCTTTTAAGAGTCTCTCTTCGTTGTCACTTGACTTAAACGCATAGATTTTTATTTATATTCTGAACATAGACACATGTTTTGTTTTTACTGTATTATTTTTAAGATTATTGCTCAAATAATGGGTACAATGTATTTTTATGTACTGAAAATAATTTTTAAAAATGTAAAAGATTACAAATATATTTAACATAAAAAAATAACCCAAATTATTATTTTTAAAAATGAAAAAATATAATCAATTTCCTATAAAATATGATAAATTTCATTGGGCTTTATTTTTAAATAATTTCTGTAACACAGTGAGCTCTCTGAAGCTGCTTAAAACAGTCAGTCTTGTTGTTGATTTTTTTTTTTGTATTTAAAAAATAATACAATAAAAAATAAACTTTTACATTTTGACGTGTTTCGTGATTGAGATTGAAAATGAAAATAAAATCGTGTTGCTGATTCAAAATGTGAACTAGTTTATGGTGA